>CM031236.1:80811848-81061742 GCA_018340775.1 Taxus wallichiana var. yunnanensis | reverse complement strand
CATTTGGGAAAATATTTTGATTATCGTGTTTAGAACAGGGATAACATCGTTCATAGTCTTAAACTAGATTATTCTAGACTAGTACAATAGCTCTATAAGAACTAGCAGTAAGGGGATTCCTAAAATTTAGGGTATTTACATTTGTGGCTTGACTTTGCACCTGATTATTTCCTTGAAATGGTAGACAATTTGAATGATATTGTTGATTCTATGATTGGTACAAATGAGCATATTTAGATCATACCTCTTGAGTGCTACAAGTTCATTCCAAAAAGTTTATAAGAATAACTTGACCTCAACCGGATCATTTGAAGGAGCAGGTGTGGTCATAACTAGTTGGTTAGAAGTTGATGGATTAGGGGAAATGGTCGATGATTACTTAAAATTTTAGTAAATAAAGGCTTGGGAGGTCTGGGTGAAATTTTCCCTGATTGGATGAAAGAGTTCTCAACCCTTATTGCAAATTCATAGGCATCAAGAAGTTTGGTACCTCCCATAGACTAGATCATAACTACTACATCGTTGTTCAAATCTCATAAATAATAAAAATGCAATATTAGGAGAAGGATTTATGAGTGTTGGAATCATGTTCCAAGTATTTTGGAATCAGAAGTTGAAATCACTCATGTACTCTTGAGGATCTCTCTTTATCATAGTGATTTGTTCCATGAATGATAGTGGTTGCTCTTTTCTTCGAACTATTTCCAAATATTCTCCCCAACTTGTCTCAAGTGGTTATAGTTCTAGCCTCTAACCCATGAAACCATTAAGTGTTTTTCCTTGAAGGAAGTAACAAGGAGTCTAACCGCAATGTTATCTTCTGTAACATTATGTACTGCATAAATGTTGGCCACATCAAGAATATGTTCCATAGGAGTAATATGAGTTTCCCTATGTAAAATGGTAGAATTTTTAGTGTCGTAATGAGTATAGGATCCCATTGGGCTAATAGAAGAGGGTTGCCTACATTGAATGCAAGAAACACTTGGTTCCTTTCCATTCTACCGAGAGGTTGATTGTTCCTAGGTGGAGGGAACCTTCCGTAAGGAGGATTTGAATGACCTCTACGTGGTGACACTATAACTGGTGATGTTGAAATGCCTCTTCTTCTTCTTGAGGAGACAAGGATAACTCAATAAGCTGATCATTTCCTTCTCATCTCGCATAAGCTCTTATCTGAATTCTTCACATATGTTAACATACTAAGATATGAAATATAGAGATATGGAGTCACCAGGTACTTTAATTCATGCAAGTATGAAGATAAGTACCAACTCTTGTCCCACCGGTGTACCAAAATTGTTGTCATGCAGATCGTGCACCCAGAATCTCTCGAGTGATCCCATGCAACTTTGGAACATCCCTAAGGTGTGGGACCTTATCACCTTGGAATGAACCTCTGAGAATGCTGACTTCCTTTGAGACTTGGAGAAATTTATTTAAGATAAATATGCAAGGCTCACACATTTGAAGATAACTCTAATCTACTCAATTTATAGGGCTTAAAGTTAGAAATAAAATAAATAAAAATAAGGTGATGCACCAAGTATATTTAATAGATAGACCTACTTAAATGCACAATCAACTCCTAGCAACAATATATGATACACACATGTCTTGCAATATTCCTCCATCTAGAATTGTAAATAATAATGTAACTTTATAAGAGAAAGGAGAAAAAAATGCACAACTAATATTCAAAGTAACTATATCATTTTTCACATAGATTGAAATTAGATAACTTAAATAAAGGTAGATTAACCAATCACATCAAGGAATTAAACATTAACAAGCTATAAATTGATCAATGATTAACACAATAAACAATATATTTCATGGAAAAATATTGTTTTGAATATAACTGAAAGGCTTAAAGTATTTGAAGAACTCTTCCAAGCTTGAAGAGTAACTTCCCAAATGATCTAAAATTTTCCTTTAAACTTAATGCATCTAACTATTTATAAGTTCAAGAGGTTGAACCATTACAACTCAATCTTTAACTAACTAGTTACTAAAAGTAGAGTGTAATTAAGTTCAAGGAACATGCTCCCATTAATATAGAAAATTTGTTGCACTTGGTTTGAACAAGTCAACCTGAAACTTTGACTAAATTAAAGCTTTGGAGTTGTTCCAACAATGGTCATCCAGCTTAGGACTTGTAGCATTTATTTCTTGTTCAGTTTCTCCATATCCTTTCCCACATAGCTTAATTATGTTTGCAATCAATGAAATGTTTGATAATTCATTTTATATCTTCTTCCTTTGGCCCACACGCATAATGATTCAAAAATCTGTTGTATCAACCTCTCTCACAACCTTGACTAGAAGTCTCTTAAATTTTGTCACCACCTTCTTCAGTTGGCTTATGAAATTATGACATGAAAATAATCCATGAATTGAATTAATATTGAAAGTTTTATTTACCTCATCATCCTCCTTATCTAAACATTTGAAAATTTCTTTCATATAATTAATTGGAAGAGCATCAATATTCTCGTTGAAGAATTTACTGATTGATGTTATCGAATTCTTATAAAATATCACTTAGTCCATCCACTCTTTCAACACACTTATCCTCCAATTTCTTTATTAAATCCTAAAACACCCGAGATCTAAATTCCATGGCCTTTTAAAACTAAAAACTTAGATACATTATCAATTACACCCTCCTGAGAAGTATATCTTGATTCATATCTCTAACATCCTCCCAAGTAGTCGAATTCAGGTTCAAATTATTAATATTCTTAATGAGGATTTCATCTAGCTTTCCAATAGAAACTTTCTCCATCTGCAAATCATTGTATAATTCAACAACTATTTTGATTAAAGGGTTGGTCTCTAGAGCGTATACTCAATCCACCCCTCAATTGATCATCCCTTCGACCTATCTTCTCAATTTCGTAATACGAGATATCATCAAGATGGGAAGAGATAGTCGAGTAGTCATAATTAAAGGATCTATGTTGGAGTAGGTTGAGTGAATTTATTCAAAAGAGAAGTGATTTATTCAACATTTGATTTCAATTCATCCTTATAAGCCTTTTCTTTTAATACTTTTCTAAAAAATCCCAAGGGCCATTTGAACATATTTTTTTCACTTTTATGTCTTGCCTTTCCTAATGAAAACCGAGAGATTTGATAATCTACCGCAAAGGTAATGGTTTTTTTTTTTCCTTCAATTGGGGTGGCTATCTCTATGAACCTTTCTCTTGATTGGATTATTGATAGGTTTGAAACAATCCTTGGTCATTTGGCCTACCTTTTTGAAGTGGGTTCCAACATGCTTAGATCAATCACATCTACTAGGACACCTTCTTCTTTTGCTTGGGGTGCAGTAATATAACCATTCAAGTATAGTAGACGTAAATGTGAGTAGCATGGTCATAGCTAAACTTGAAGCGAAGGGTAAAATAATATCACCTGGTACAAATAGTTGAAATGGAAGTGGTAATGATATATGGTGCCGGAGTTAGAATATTTGTGGGAGAAGATGAAGAAAAATGGAAATGGAAGTTACTTGAGAAAATGGAGTGGAAAGTTGAGACTCAATCATCTCTCCAACCGAGAGAAAATAAGGGATGATAAAACTTTGGTCATAGATGAAGATGGAAAAGTAGAGATGAGAAGATAAGTGGTAGACAATGATGGAGGCGGTGCGGTTGAGGATGGTGATAATGGTAGTGAAAGAGAAAGTGGTAAACCTTGTGATACATCTAGAGAAGCACTCGGATCAATAACTTAAGATAATTGTACTATAGAAGACACAACCTTGGGCAAAGGTATTTTTCAAGAGAATAAATACCAATAATAAATGAGATATTTATTGGAACCGTAGTGGCCTTCAGTAGACCTCTTACCTTTTGTAGGTGTAGGAAAACTTAGGGTTGGGTGGGGCTTCTATTATTATAGGTTGGTCTAATCCTTTGGGTGAGATTCCCAAAGTAGCTAACCAATCATACATTCTTTACAAAATGGGTCCCACCCTTTTTTTATATTAGAAAATTATTCTTGATACTAATCAACCCATGGTAATGGTTAATTATCAATCTTATCACTCTTATAAAATGGGTCTAGCACATCATCATCGTTATCTTCGATTCCATCAAGAACATCTGCAATACCATATTGTTTAACTTCATCAAGAGTTAACCTCTCAAAATATCATTATTTAATGATGTCCACATCTTAACAAAGGGGTCTAGATATCTTCTAGCCGAGGAACATGGGAATTGGAAAACCTATTTCACTAAATTTTCCCCAATAATCAAAGTTAGTTCTAGGGTTTAAAGTTCACAAGGTAACTTTAGAAATTTCTCCATCGACATTATTTTCCTTGTAAATGCTAGCACAAGTGTATCTTCTAATTGAAATGGGAAACTAGACTCATGTCTTATGTCGTTTATTTTGAATCTTATGATAATCCAATAACTGATGAACTAGTTCTAACAAGACCCATTAATTAGTTGGGAATATTGGTAATTTATTAGGAGTAACTAGGAAACATGGAACCGTGATGTCTCTAAATGTTATGAATTGGAGATAGATGGCTCCACATTCCCTTACATCCTTGAAAGTTGTTATGTCGTAAAAAGTAGCACCTAGGCTTTGCACATTACAAAACCCTACTTTTGACTAACATGGGATTGTCTCAAGGTGTGGGACCCTTGCGATTGAGACAAACCTCCAGAGAAGGCTAGTTCTTGACCTATTCTAATGCTAACCTACTCCTAAACTATCAATTCCAAGGACTAGAGAGAGAGAAATACATAAAATGTAAATCCTAAACTAAGGGAGGTGATAACACCAAAAAATACAAGAGAGATTCCTAGTGAGTGAAAGTTGGGGAAATGGGGAAGAAGAGGGTAGAAAAAGTGTCACAATCCAAAAATGCATTTAAACCTCCAATTTCATGGAGCATAAAAATTCAATCCTTGTAAAGAAACAACACAATATGCACAATATACCTAAAAATTTTAATGGAAGGAATGAAATGCAATATAAATCAAACTACAAAAGAAGAACCACAAAACACTAATTTTATTCCTTAAAAAGATACACAACCCATTACAATATAGGAAAAGGCAAGAATCCTTCACAAAAGCATAAATTTGAGGCTTTCAGCTCACAAAAGTGCTAGAACAATTTTTGTAGGTTTCCTTTACGATTTTGAAATCTCTCCCCCTCAAATGAGGGAAAATTACATATATAGAGAGAAAAGGAGAAACCAACCAACATACTTCATTAATTACCTACACAAAGGTATGAGTGACCATGTTGGTTCACTTTCCAATGGTACTTTTCTTACATGGTGAATATGGGTGCCATACCTCATTAAACCGGTTGTTGAGCTACCTTGTATGATGCCATTAATACCTAACTCATACCTAAAAATATTTTTTGCCACCCGATCAAAACCACTAGCTGATGCCCGATAGAATGGGAAGAGTCACTTTATTGATGAGGGAAATACTTGTCACATGACAAGAAGAAATGTTGTCATGTGACAACGAGGGAGGGATTGACACACATCAACAAAAGGTGGTTGATGCGCGACGAAGTGATGCTGATGCGTGACGAAGGCGGTGAAGATGGGGATAGTAGAGTGACATACAAAAAGGAGGGGATTTATCGTGTGATACAAGAAAATTGGTGAAAAATGTCAAGAAGAAACAATGAGGGCATTGACATGTGTTAGGGAGGAATTTTTTGTACGATGATAAGAGGAGGTGATGCGTGATAAGAGGAAGGAAGATGATGCGTGGTCGGCACGCGTCTAGAAGAGGGTTGTCACATGATAGGAGGAATGGTTATTGTGTGACAAGAAGAAAGGGGTGACGTGCATCAAGAGGATGGTTTTCATGTGTTAGGGAAGTGTCATTGATGTGCGATAGGAAAAGGGGCATTGACGCATGTCAAAGAGGTGAAAATCTATACATTTTTCCATCTTGACCATTAAAACAAACCCGACTCCAAACCTTCACTATGACGAGCCTTGTAAAATTATCCCATTAACTATCAATTTCCGACATGCAAGTTAATCCATTTTTTAGGGGTGCAAAAATGGATAACAATTTGGTGACTTGTTGGGTGATTTTCCTTCTAGATCTGATTTTGTATCCATTGGGCATGGAGTCATTCTAATTACTAAAAGTGGTATGATGTTCGAAACCTCTTTTTTCTCTAGGAAATTGATGAGACATTACTTGATCATCGATATTGTGTGAAATTGGAAAGTGCAACATGAATAAAGCATAACCATGTACAAGAAAAAATCATACATATCCCAAATGGAACATGCAGAGAGTACACAAGCACTTATCTAAAAGCAAACCTAGATACAATGAATAATGTGTCGTAAACAATTAGAGGAATTACAAACCCTAAACTAATATGTACAAGAAATATACTCCCATCATTAATAATGCTTGAGAAAGATGCCATTGGTAGCATCTGCGATTCTTCCCCATCCAAATTTTTCAATTGTAAAGCATTTTTACTTTTTACCTTGAAATCAAGTAAGGGCCACTCCATATTACATCAAAATTGGAGTGCCTTCTTGGTTTGGCTCTTTCGCATCACATTTCGAACCGATATATCTTTCTTGACAAGTTCTTTCTTTGGCCTTTCTATCCAAACTCATCTTGATTTGATCCTTTTCCTTCTCCATTTTTTTATGGCCTAGTTCCTTAGCTCTTCCAGCTCTTCCAAAGATACCTAAATTCCATAGCTGGAAACTCAAACAATTTAAGCTACTTGTTAAGATCCAACGCTAGTAATTTAAGGGATATTGAGACCTTATGTCCCTTCCATAAACCAACTTGAAAGGGGAATAACCAGTTGGCCTCTTTAGGAGTGATTCTATCAACCCCACAAGGATGATTTCAATTTGGTATGCCAAGTCCTCTGATTCTCATCTAGGGTTCTTCTTATGATTCTCAGTAAGTTCTTGTTCATGGACTCTACTTTCCCATTACCCTGGGGTAGTAGTTAGAAGAATTTCTCAAGTAGATGCCATTTCTAACACCAAATTATATACATTTTGTCCAAGAAAAGATAAGGCAATATCTTATATTATAGTGGAAGGAACACCAAACCTTGTTGCAATACCTTCATATAAATCCATAATGCTAGCTTCATTTTCTTCCTTAAGTGCAATTTATTTTGTCCACTTAGTGAAGTAGTCTGTGGCTATAAGAATCCATTTGTGACCTAGGCTAGAACTTGGATTGATCATCCCAATAAAATATATCCCCATTGCATGAAAGGCTTCTTAACTGAGATAAGATGGAGTGGGAGGGTTGTTAGCTTCTCTTTACATGTTAAGAAGTCACACTTCTTACTTTTCTTGATCCATGAGTAGAAATCATTGAAAATATTAGGTCGATAATAGCCAGCCCTCATGATTCTAATAGCTTTTGATTTTGGGGAAAATGACCACCTACCTCTCCATCATGAAAATCATGCAATACCCTCTCTATCTAATTTATCTTGATGCACCTTAGGTGGACACCATTCACATCCCTTTTAAACAAAATATTATCTACATTAATGTATGGGATGTAATGAAGTCTAAAATACCTCATTTTTGACCTACTCAATCCTTCAGAATTTGAATTGTATGTGTAGACACCAAATTTATGTCTTACGACCCCTTGTGCCCCGCATCTCATTTCGCAACCTAACCTCATCACCTAAACCTTACACAATTATTTATTAATTACCTTATAATTAATAAATCCACATCGCCATACCTGCCACCTCATTTCACCACCTCATCATGACCTAGTCCAAACCCTAAACTAACCTAATTAAGACCTATAACTTGGTCTACATCCACACCCATGACTAATTACTCCTCACCCACACCTAAAACCAACCTCATAATGACTTGACCAAGCCCGCAACTAATCCCTCGGGAGAAAAGGAGGGAAAGCTGGCTATTTTACTAAAAATAGCCCACTTTGACCTGACCGATACCGGTTCCTACTCGACCACCGTCGGTTACGTGCAATCCATCGATTCCCTATAAATGACCGCTCCCAACAAAAAAAAGGGCTGGATTTTCATTTGATCTAAAGGAGAAGTCATTGGAAGGATCTGGAATTTACTTGGCTGAGCAGAGACAAGTGAAGGAAAGAGAGGAGTTTGCAGAGAAGGACATCAAGCCCAAGATCGCAATCAATAACCAGAGCCCAAAGGTGACACTCATCCAAGCATCGGGAGAGGAGATAGCTCATCTCAGATTGTCGGACCATCCTACTCGAACCCGCCTTTGGCATCACAGTCCTTGAACTCCGCATTTTTCATCGAAACTAGTAAGTAAGTCTTATACATTCTTTTAATAATATTTATTGGATTTCGAATCACAGGTAATTACAAGTCTACTCCCGCATCCACTACCCGAACACTCTCCATCTAACTTACATTCCTCTACCCCTACATTGCCCCAAGAATAGCTCCCATAGTCTCTGAGTCTTCTAATTAAATTGTGATTTTACAATCATTTGTGTTAATTCATATTAGCAGGGGAACCGACCACCTTCAAAAGGAAGTTTTATATTTCTTGGGCCCAAGGCAGCTCCCTCATTTATTGTCTAATTAAAATTTGGTGGTCTTGTATTCTTACTTGCAGGTAGTCCTTCCAAGACAAAAAGGAAGTTCTTCGCAGTCAATCTGATCTTTCTCTACGGTACGCGCACACCCTCTCGACATTCAATAGGTATTCCTCCTAGCCCTAACCCTTATTTGTTTCTCAAAGGAATGAAAGGATAGAAGTAACTCTATTCCAAAAGTTGAAACATTATGTGCGAAACATTTTATGGCACACAGTGGGGGACCCATTTCGGTTTCTTTCTTTTCTTGCTTGCTTTCATATAGGGAGCATACTTGCTGTTTTCTTCTCTAAAAATTTCACACGGTATTTTCTTATATTTGGTAAAATAATTTGTCTTGCTTTCCCGACTTTTGCATTAGTGAAAGTCATCTTCTTTGCTTCATCGAATAACATTTTCAATTTGGGTTTAAAACACGTGCATTCCATTTTTGTGTGCTATTTTCAATTCTAGTGAATGTAGATTAAGTAATGTGTCATACACGTGGGGGTGATTTCCACGGTATTGACAAGAAATTAATCTTACTTTCACCGCACAACACATACCGAATCACTTCACAATTAACACAACACTCAAAACATCCCCCTTTTTTCCACGATATTCCTCCGCCCAATTGAGGTAACCTTATAAGCCAAAACAAAATTGACAATTCCCCTAAGTCTTTTTTTTAGGATTCTGACATCATTCTGCGTCTAAGGGCATAAGCCCAAATTGATTAAAACTAATCCTAGGGTTAGTCTGTTAATTTGCTTGTGTATCTTGCTTGTTTTCAGTTCTGTTTCTCTGTCATACACTATTTTCTGTGATCACTTCAGAACAGTTTGGTAGGCATACTAAGCACTGTTAACCCCAAATCAGCAGCTTCTTACAGTTTCTTATACCAGTCCTATTATACCGACATCGGTTAAGTGACCGACGTCGGCTACAGTATAACCGACATCGGTTAGCAGACCGATATCGGTTACAGTCTTTTACAGTCCCTGACAAACCAGCAACCTACCAATTTCAACATTCTGGGGTTGTTTCTGTTCCTGATAGATTGAAACCTTACTGTGTACTCTTATCACTCAGAAGCAAGCCGCCGCCATGGTTTCACATGCCTGCTTTGTGCCTTTTCCTGAATCATCCCCTTCACATTCTATGGGGAACCCTATGGACACCAGTGAGGTTCCCAAAATCCCTGTAGGAGATAAGGAATTTGTAAAATTTTGGACGCTAATCCTAGCGCTGTACAATATTATTTGTCTCATGCCCCTGACCGTACGCCCGATGGTCAACTCCTTGTTGGCATGCCTATTAGTATAGCTGCTCATTTAGCTCCTTCTCCGCCTGATAACTCCACTTTGCCTTCTGCATCCTTAGCCCCGTTTCCCAATCCAGCGGCTTCAGGGGTTCATACGGCATAGATTGGCTTTCCTTTGGTTAATCTTGGGCCCCACATATCATTACCACCGACCACTCCTACCTCGTCTCTCTTGCATGAATGAATTGCTCTCTGCCACCTATCCACATGAGCTTTCCTTCTTAGGCTCCGCCCACCTTTTCATTTCCACACACATATCCGGTGACCTCAACATCTTATATAGGACATCCCTATTCGGTTGCCTCAACACATTCGTCCTCCATACCTTATCAACATTTAACCCCACCATTGTCTAGCGGTGGCCCTTGGCCCAATCTACCTCCGTTTACCACAACCGCACCATCATCTCATCCAACTACTGATTTAATCAAACAAATGATGGACAAAATGCAAAATCTGGAGGCTTCTGTTTCAGGAAGTCGTAGCGCCCTGACATACGAGCAAGTTTGTCAGGAGCCTATCCACCCTTTTGTCCCCCTTCATTCATATCCTCCTCAATGGGAATTACCAAAATTTACTCGTTTTAATAGTAAGGAGGATCCTCAACAACACTTGTGCTCATTTAGACATGCCTGCTATCTAATTGCTCATGATGATGCCTTACTACTCCGCACCTTTCCCATGTCCTTATCAGGACCCGCTTGGAGTGGTACACTCGCTTTAACCCAAAGACTCAATCTTCTCTTTTAACCAACTAGCCCAATCTTTCTTGGATCATTTCTCCATTAACATTGCCAAGAAAGTATTTATCACCGACCTCTATGCCATCTGACAATTTGAAGATGAATCTATCGCAGATTTCATTGGACGATGGTGGGGCCTTATCAACCAACTTACATATGCCTTGCCTCAGGCTGAACTTATCGAACTTTTTACGTGGGCCTGCGCTAAGCACATCTCTCCTACCCTCCAAATTCAAACTTTCCGCACATTTGACGAGGCCTTTACTATGGCTCGAAAACTAGAGATTCGAGCCTTAGAGGAAGAGAAATTGCGGTTGCTTGAACAAAACCCCAATTTTTGAACCCAAGATTCCACCAACAAACCTAACACCACCAATCCTCACACATTAACTGCTTCGAAATCAAAAGGAGCTGTGCACGCGGTGATGGTCAAATCCCAACCACCATCTAATACCCCACCAAAAACCACCTATAAGTATAAAGGGGAGCCCATCAACTACACTCCCTTGGGAGAAACTTATGGTGTGATATTGGAAAAATTGCTTAAAGCAGGAGCCATTACCTTACCTCCTGTTAAACCTCACTCTGGGTTTGATTCCACCCGCGCCATACCTTCTTGGTACAAAGAAAATGACTTCTGTAACTTCCACCACGTGAAGGGACACAGTCATGAAAACTGCAAGATGTTGAAAAACATCATGCAGGAAATGGTTGATGCAGGAGATATAGCCCTCGATAATCCTAACGCTCCTGCTAACCAAAATTTGAAAATTTTCAACAAACCATTCCCGAATCACTCTTCTAACAGTAACATAAACCAAGATATCTTAGCCGAGGAGAGTGTTCATGAGATCCATGTCGTCTTCGACTCCCAGCCAAAAGCCTCTATCGAAAAAATTCTGAATCAAGCCTCTTCACTAACGCAGGAACCCGAACCCCCTTCATCACCATCAAGACAAGACGAAATCCTTGCCGTTCCTTTACCCATCGAGGAATTAACCACCCAGAGGTCTCTTCTCACAGATGAGCCTTCTTACACCACATCCTTGCAAGATTGTGAGCGGATGTTATCTAACTTATCTATTTCCCAAACATCTCCTTCTACCCTTCTTGCTGTACAAGAGGAAGGCTCACCACTTCTTTTGTCATCCTTAGATGAGAAACCTCTTGCACCAACATCACCAAATTCTTTAATCATGACGGATCCTCTCAAACATGCCCTCCTACCTATTAGTTCTTCATCGCCTAAATCTTTTTAGCGACCGGTTGACCTCTTAACGCCCATTGATACAGTGCCTCATCTACCCCCTGTATCACACCCACAGTGGACCGGAATCACAACCCACCTTTCTTCCATACAAAAGTTCCTATTTACACGTGAGGATTGTCATCCCTCAGAAGATAGACGAGTCCTATGGGAATGTTTGAGTACCCCATATTCTACTCAAATGCAGATGACCGATCCAGACGCCTCTACCATATACCCGAAGTGTTTACAGAGGCTTGAAATGCCTATGTCCTCATCTTCACCCCCCTCATCTCTACCAAATACCTCATCCACCTCTATTAGCCTAACCAAATCTTCCCCTACGCTTGGGACCTCACCAATACCCAGTCTAACACACCCACCTAAGCGGCTAGATTTATCTAAAAATAAAGTCGTCCATCCACCTAGGAGACAAACCCAATCTCCTCAAGTTCAATCTATGCCTCGGTCACAACTAAAACCCTCATCGTCACACCTACCTTCTATATTGGGACCTCACCCTCCACCTTGCATCAATATATCATACCTCCTACGTTTTCTTTAAAATGACCTACGCCTTCTGCACCCATATAGAGATCCAAGGATATATCAACACCGTCATCCCGCGTATCCTGTCCGCCTATCAACCCTAAACAAATTCCATCATCAAAAGATTTGTTTGTTGTCACTCCTATTGCTCCATGGTTGTTTTCTGATACCATATCATCTGTGGCCTCATCATCTAACCAGCTAAACATAGCTTCTGCGCCAAAGAAGCCACGTTTAGTTAAATCCCATTATCAAAATCCCTTAGCTAAACTACCACCCATACCAACCATACATTACCAAAAACTACCCAGTCAATAGCTTCATCTTCCTCTGACTTTGACCCACTCAAAGGGTCTTACGCCAAAATCCTTGCTATATTGGTGGAGAATGCGACCATTTCCCTACCCCCACTTAGACCTTATGATCCATCTAAACCTCGACCTATAGGTTATGATGAGTCTAAAATCTGTGCTTACCACCGCACACCAGGACATGATGTAGAAGGATGCAAAGCGTTGAAAGCCATACTTCATCAGTCACCTCTCTCAGACAGAAAGGTTAAACAAGACAACTTACGAAGGGAGAAACCTTTAGCTTCAATCTCCTCTCCTATACCACCTGTCCTCGCTTCATCAAGATCTATCATTATTACAACCCCACCTCTCGAAGACCATGACTTATCCCTACCATCTTCCTCCTCTCGTGTTCATGAGATCAATATGATTAGTGTTGCTACTCGAGGGCAGAAAAATAATGGGAAAGCGAAAGAAAGCACACCTGCGGCCTCTCTTTCTCCATCCACCATCCCGATCGCACCACCACCTAAAGTGGTTATTCGTGGACTCACCTACCCCGTCTCTGATGGAGTTGCCCACCTTACCATGATCAAACAGCTTCACCAAACTCCTATAAAAATGACACTTTGTGCGATCTCATTCAAACTTCTAAATCTCATCGAGAAGCTCTCGTTGAAATCCTTCAAGGATAGAGGTCTTACCTAATGAAACCTTTCTGTTACCTCCATTCTAACACCCAATCATGTTGCTTTTCTCACCAAACAACCTATCTCCCCAATCACTTCGTCTCTCGACAAAGAAACCGCTTTCTTTATCGGTTTCTCCGAAGATGAAATTGTCGACTTTGGTGCGTAAGATCCCGACCCTACTATGTTCATCTCGGCTTATGTCCTGGACATTCGGTACGTCGTGTTATGATTGATGGGGTGCTTAGCCTAAACATCATCTCTTCAAAAGCCTTCCAACAAATGAATATCCCTTCTAGTTTGCATGTGTACCAACCCCATTATGTTGCGGTCATTCAATGATGCTATTATTTCTACCTTAGGTACCGTGATCCTTAACATTCATGTAGGGCCACGCACTTTACCCGAACTCTTTTATGTCCTTGAGGAATAGTTCTAATACAATATGTTGTTAGGCCACCCTTGATCCGGGCTATGGGATGCGTTCCTCCACCTTACATAGATGCATAAAATTTGAGTACGAGGGAAGTCCTACACCGTAAAAGCTGATCCTCCCCCCTTCAAAACCTGCAATATGTTATATCGCCCTAATGATGTGCTTGTACCAGTCAAGACACCCATTCATCCAACCCAACCATCCACTTCAACCACACCTCTACCATCCACTTCAACCACACCTCTACCATCCACTTCAACCGCACCTACACCTTCAACCAATGAAACCACCATCGTAAATACCACTTCCTTTCCCGCAGACAACATCCCAACCTTAGACCCCTTAGTAGATGTTTTTCAATGCCTTACGCTGGGGGAGTACCACCTATATAACGTTAGTTCTTTCCATACCCCACAGGAGTACTGGACAGTTACATGCGCATCCTACCTATGACCGTCGCGTGGGGGAGGTAATCTCTTACGGACCACCTAATTGCTACACCAACCTAACGTATGGGGGTGTCGACGCATCCTCCGTTACCCCTGAACCTCCTCTTGGGGTGGTTCCCTTCCAATCTGATTTTCAATACCTGACAAATCATCATTTCACCCTCACCTTCTTGACTCGTTGTGCTTGGAAAGGCTTTGGTTTTGGTCTTTATGAACAAGGCCGACATACAATCATTCCCGTGACTACACGCAAACACAATGATCGTAGTGGTCTCGGATTTCTTGAAACACTTACACCGGAGAAACCTCATGTCAGTTGTATCCTGGAAGATGACGACGTCACCCCTACCAAACCATCATCACCCATTTTGCCATCGTCACCCACAGAGTCGATAGACCCTGAATCTATCCCTCCTAACTTTTTTTTTTTTCATAAATGCTATCTTCCTAGGTCCTCTCACTTATCAACGTGATAATGAGGACCCATCTTCTCTTCCCCTTCTGTATCCAGACATGATCGAAGAGGATTCACCTTCAATTAATGTTGTTGAGTGCCAGGATGATGACTCCATCCTCACTTACCTTGGTGCGGACGACTCCTATATTCAACGCGCTTACCATCTGAAACTCAAACCATGTTGAATGAGTCGACTATAGAAATCAACATCCACACAGAGGAGGATCCTCACATTGTGAAGATCGGACAATCCCTTAACACATCAGAACAAGCCGCCTTTACTACCTTTCTCCATACCCGCAACCAAGCTTTCGCTTGGTCCTACGCTGACATGCCAGGAATTGATCCTGACATTGCTGTCCATAACATTACCCTAAAACCCGATTCCAAACCAGTCAAACAGAAACTGAGAAAAATACATCCACGCATTGCCCTCTTGGTCAAAGAAGAGCTTCAACGACTCCTTTCTGTTTCCTTCATCTTGCCTATTGACTATCCTCAATGGATTTCTAACATCGTACCTGTCACTAAAGCGATGGGGGGACTTCGGATATGCACGATTTCCGAGACCTTAACCTCGCTTGCCCCAAGGATGACTTCCCCCTCCCAAGTATTGATCAACTTGTTGATCTCACTGCGGGCCATGAAATGCTTTCTCTCATGGATGGCTTTTCGGGATACAATCAAATTTTGGTAGCCCCGACCGATCAACATAAAACTGCCTTCATAACTCCTTGGGGAACCTTCTGTTATCGTGTCATGCCATTTGGCCTTAAGAATGCTGGTGTGACCTATCAGTGGCTATGAATTACATTTTTCATGACATTATGCACACTATCCTTGAGGATTATGTTGATGATCTTCTTGGCAAATCTAAACATCGTAGTGAACATCTCGATGTTTTAACCATTATTTTCGATCACCTGTTACAATATTCTATCCGGCTTCAACCAAAGAAATGTGTCTTTGGTGTCCTTTCGGGAAAACTTCTTGGTTTTATCGTCTCTTTGCGTGGCATTGAGGTCGATCCATCTAAAGTCAAAGCTATCCTAGAAATGCCCCCACCCAAAAACCTCAAACAATTACGTAGTTTGCAAGGTAAACTTCAATCTATCCGGCGTTTCATTTCCCAACTCTCGGATCGATGTCAACCTTTCCATCACCTTCTTAAAAAGGACATTTCCTTTCAATGGAGCGAAGAGTGTCACCAAGCCTTTGAAGCTCTCAAATCCTATCTCTTGCAGCCACCCATGCTTATCCCACCTCAGGACGATCATCCTTTCTACCTTTACCTTTCCGCCACCAACCACGCTGTAGGAGCCATGCTCGCACATCGTGACTCCGAGCATCGAGAACAAGCCGTTTATTATATAAGTCGTACTCTCGTGGATTACGAGACTAGGTATACACATGTAGAAAAATTGTGCCTAGCCCTATCATTCGTAGCCACCAAACTCCGACACTACCTCCTGAATCACAAAACTTTTGTCATCACCAACACGGACCCCATTCATTATATGTATGCCAAACCACATCTAAACCAATGCATCGCTTGATGGCTTATGCTCCTCGCTGACCTCGACCTTGAATTTATACACCAGAAGTCAATCAAAGGACAAACTATTGCAGACCAACTCGTGGACGCCCCTTTACCTGGGAACAATTTACCAATTTTAATTTCCCCGACGAACTCATCGCTACTCTTTCACTCAGGGAGGAGTCGTATCCAATGACCCTCTTCTTCGATGGATCCAAATGCCAGCGCAGTGGAGGAGCCGGCGTTGTTCTCATTCCTCTTGATGCTGAGCCGATGCCTCTTTCATTCTGGCTTGATTTCCCCTACACTAATAATACAACGGAATACGAGGCCCTTGTTTTGGGTCTCCAGGTTGCGTTACACTTAGGTGTCAAATCTATCAACATTTTTGGTGACTCTCAATTGGTAGTCAACCAAGTTATGGGCATCTACCAATGTAAAAATGAGGAACTTCAAAAGTACAAACACTACGTAGATTCACTTTTGACCTTATTTACTCATTATTCTATCCAAACCATTCCCCGCTCCACTAACAAATTTGCGGATACTATGGCTTGCTTAGCCTCGCAAATTCCTGCCTCACCAACTGACTCTGACATATTCGTCTTGGTCCAACAACTCTTTGCCCCATCTTACTCAGCCCCGGTTGTTTGTATGATAAATAATGTGTCTGCTAATTCGCAGGATACCTGGTATCACCAATTTCACGACTACCTTACAACCTCTGTTCTCCCACCTGACCTAACGAGTACCAAAAACGTGCTTTTCTTAAAAGTGTTTCTCATTATGTCATCATGGGGGGACTCCTTTATAAACGTGGCTTTGATGGCATCCTCCTTCGATGTCTAACCGGCGCGGAGGTCACCTATACCATCCGACAAGTCCATGACGGTATTTGTGGTGGACATTTTAGTGGCCTGGCCATGGCCAAACGGATCCTTCGCCTAGGCTATTATTGGCCTACTCTTAATAACGACTGCTACTGAATATGTTAAGCGTTGTGTTATGTGTCAGCAACATGCCAACCTTCAACATACTCCTAGCCATCCGCTACAGGTCACACGAGATCTTTGGCCTTTCTCACAATGGGGTTTAGACCTTATTGGTGAGATTCATCCGCCCTCTTCGCAACGTCACCGATGGATAATCATAAAGAATCGAATATTACACAAAATGGGTGGAGGCCATTCCACTCATTTCAACCAAAAAAGAAAAATCGTCGAATTCATTAACCATCACATTATCTCTGCCGTTTTGGTGTTCCTCATCGCCGATAACGAGATAATGGTAAATCTTTCAAAATAAGTTGTTACTAAGACCTTTGTGACAACTTTGGTATCAAACTTAGTTTCTCATCACCTTACTATCCACAGGCCAATGGTCAGGCTGAATCTTCTAATAAAACCCTAACCAAAATCCTCATGAAAGTTGTTAATGATTCTGGAAGAAATTGGCATGATCATATCCCCTTTGCCCTTTGGGCTTATCGTACTAGCATTCGTACCTCCACTAATGCCACACCATTTTCTTTGGTATATGGTACCGAGGCTGTCTTGCCTCTCGAAATACAAATACCCTCCCTCAGAATATCTCTTCAGGATATTCTCACCAATGATGATTTCTCGCCAAGAGCGGTTAGCCCAATTAGAGCTTCTTGACGAGCGTCATCTTACGGCTCTTGACCACCTTCAAATCTATCAAAAACACATCAAGCGTGCTTATGATAAGTGACTTCATGAGCATACCTTTAAGGTTGGTGATCTTGTCCTCAAAGAGAATCAACATGTAACCAAACTAGAAAAGAGAAAACGTGGAAAATTTACTCCTAATTGGATTGGGCCTTACATTATCACTCACACTTATGGATCAGGCACTTATCGTTTAGCTTTGCTTAATGGTAAACCTGAGCCTGAGCCCCTTAATGCCTTGCATCTTCGACCATTCTACTATTGAATTTAGTGTTATATCACTTCTTATCTACCTTGCGCTCGTCCCTTGAGCTCATTTACCACCGCATACACTTTGTTTCCTACATCTCAAAATCAAATCAAGCTCACATGGTTTGATTATCACCTCCCCTTAAAGATGCCTTCCCCTTTTTAGTCTAGTCCATGACTTCAAAGTATCAAAATGACACATTCTTAATTAAACACTTATGGGATTTTCTTGAGTCAAACTTCCTACAAAACTAGATGCTTTATGCCCAACGGACATCTAGACCTCTAAATTATACATAGACTGCTCCCTCGAAGGACAGCTATATGCCAAACTATTACGCTCCCCAGCATATCACACTATAAATAAATAGACTGCTCCCTTGAAGGACAGCTATACACAGTCAGCCTTTATCAGAAGCTTCTCACATTGATCCACTTCGTGAAGACCTCAAGAACAACAAAATATATATCCCATGTAGACTTCCCGCATCGATCAGTCTATGTCCAAAAACATAAAAAGCAGTATTCCAAAAGCACTTTTGAGTCATGGACTTGTCTATTTAGGTTTGGTCCTCTTTCGTCAGAATAATCACCTTGTAACAAGCTCTCAGCACCCTCGCCCATATCTACCACCTCACCTCACCATTTATCAAAGCAACAAAACTCAAGGGACGTGACGTAATACCTGATATATTGTGATTATACAACTCTTTTCACTTATCAACTTCTCGTCTATGCAAGGTACCTAGAGGTTCAAGCTCATTCTACGTTATTATGTGGTTTGTTTAGCTCTTCTCAACTACGGGACACTTTTTCCTCTTTTGCTCGACTCTAGGATTGTGTGTTGACCTTAATCAGGATACGGTTCCCTACCACTTGGGTAGGCTAACTTTCGCTTCACCTATACCTATACCAACATCGCCAATACCTTACCAACACCAACAACATTACCCTATCAACGTCAAATTCTTATCAAACAACACATTGCCTAACTACAACCAAATTGCCTGAATTCACCTCTCCCTGGTCCTAAGGGAGAACTACATCGGTCTGAGGCCCCTCCTTGCTTTGTGCAATGGGCTATGTAGGCAGCACTTAGGAGACATGGGGTCTCCCAAGGTTAGCTCGACCATCCCCTACCATGTGTTGTAAATATAAATATTTTCGTGTATTTCTATTTTGACAACATTCACCTTTATCCTTTTTCAAAACAAACCAAAACAACATTCAAAACACAACCACTCTTAGTATTATCATCCCTCAAAACAACATACATATTTAGTTTTTAGATGTTAAACAAATACATCTTCTCTATCATCGACTCGCAGGTCGGCATCCTTATTTATTCTTATACTCCTATGAAATTCACTTAGACCCTTGCGCCTCCTCCCGAATCCGGTGGTGATCGTGATCGTCGACGCCCCTCACTTGGCCTTTCCATCCTCAAAGGTGCCACTGCTATTGGTTCCTCCCACTGATCCGCCAACATCTCCTGTAACATACGAATACGTCCTCTCGTGTGGAGGAATCTTGCCTCTAGTCTCTCTACTCGTAACTGTGAAACCTCTAATAATCCCGTTGTCTCATTCACCTGTGTTTGAAGCTGGTGAACCAAATCCTATAGATGATCTCTCTCCGCTTGTAATCACAGCTATGTCAGGGCACTCACGTGCACCTCGCAGCTCTGCTACCCACCATACTCTATAGGCCTCTGTCGTTCCCGCATCCATTACCCTACGATCAGCTGCTATCTCTTTTGGCCCTTCTGGAGGTGTCGGCCGGGAGGTGAGAATGCTGCCTCGGCATCAATCCTCATGTATGGTCTATATGTCATAGGTATATCCTGATGAACCCAAATTGTCACCACATGCGATCTAGAGGAATCCTCTCGTACTCACCCGGCCTGTGCCCTGCGATCCACCTCAAGCACTCTACACCCCTCAACTCCTCAGCTATGTTCTCTGTCACCATGTAGTTCCCGTAAGGCCTCCAACAAATATCCGCAATCGTCACCATCTCCCATACCTGTCTATAATACTCAATGTCATCTATCACGGCCTGGGATCTCACCTCTTGTTCTGTCTGGACCCATCGTCTGAATCCCAACCTCTACACTCCTGTCTCTCCCGACTTGATGGGTCGGCCTATTGGGCACACACAAACAATGTGCTCATAGGCCCAACAATGTAATAAGTATGAACAATCCAGTGTCGTCCTATGTTTTTACCTGCAGGCCCATAAACCCCTGTATAACTCTGCTAGATATGCGGGTGCCCATGCAAAAGTCACGCTCATTTCTATCATTTCCCAAATAACACTCATCAATGCTTTTGGAAATCTTCCGCCATCCACCCTCGGTAATGCATAATACCCCACCGCTATCATTAATACTACTGCCAACCTTGTTGCCTCAGGGTGTGCTGCATACATTATACCATAAGTGAATGTTAAACCTCGCTGTGTCAAATCTCGTGCGTATGGACCAAATACTGCTGTTATCACTCCCCGCGCCGCGCTAGGTAATGCCTGATATACTGGTCTTCCTGTAATTGGGAGTCTCAAAATACGGAACACATCTTCCAACGTCACTGTCATCTCCCCTGTTGGCAGATAGAAGGTATTCTTTTCTAGATTCCATCTCTCAATCAATGCCTGCAACATAGCATGGTTACGTGTGATTCGTGAATAATAGCAAATTCCACTTAACCCCAAACGATTTATCAATGCCCATTCAGCTGGTGTTACATCCGCTCGGATTCATGACAACAACGCTGGCACAGTATCATTCATCCTTAACCCTACTTCCGTCTGCATACATCAAAACGACACATAATTATTCAATAAAACAAATCTCCATGGGTTTTTTCTCACATTCTGGAAACTCCTACAGTAACCGGTATCGGTTATAGATAACCGATACCGGTTTACTAACCGATACCGGTTACCTCTAAATGATATCGGTCACTGTCAATCTTATACAACCTGCTTAAAAACATCCCCTACGATAATTATTTGCTCGTTTACCCCTCTTTGTACCTACAAACATACGTGAACACCCTGCTTACCTACCCCATAACACTCACTCTACCCCAAACCCTTGCCTATCACCTTTTCTTTCTCATCTCTACCCTCTTACCTTCTCTCATCCTATTCATCAAAACATGCAAGAATTAAAATACAACCAAACAACTTACCTCTTGGGATGCAGCAGCTTGAGGTGGACCCTGTCTTCCCTCTCGTCTCTCCCTGCTGGATGCTTCTCCTCGTTCAGCCATGTTCACCACCCTCTTCAAATTTAACTTGCCTTTCTACCTTCTGAATCTCAGCCCACACTCACTTTACCTGTCTCTTTCCTCCTTATCACTCAATTCTCTCATGCAATTACCTGTCTCAGTCGTCAAACAGCGTCGCATTCGCGTATTTAACTTCTTGCATGACTCTAAAAATAAGAACTTAAGTTGCCACCCAAGCTTTTCTATTTTTAGAAAATCTCATTTTGGAATAACCGGTATCGGTTACCTAACCGATATCGGTCTATCATCTACCGACGTCGGTTATCTAACCGATATCGGTCACATGCCTACTTTTTCTTAAACATAGTCCTTTCCTTTATTTTCTACCCAATTTTTGTGGCGCCCGCCTCTTTTTCCTGCATAACAACACCATTATCCATATTTGTCATCAACATCACATCAATATCTCATCACAATTTCATCAACATCATCTATCTATATAAAAAAAATCCATCAACAAAGACATCAAAACCATCCATATATAAACCATGTGAATCAAACTCATCATCTATATATACACACATTCCATTTCAAAAGCCATCAACAAAAGACATCAACACCATCAATATATAAACCATGTGAGTCAAAATCATCATATATGTATACATCAAAGGTTTCAAATATACAACTTGCCCTGCATAGGGGCCTCTGTGATCTCATAATAATACAAAGCCGGCACGCAGGCCACAATAACTGTCAAAATCTCGACTCGGCTCGCAGGCCGGTCTCTCATATCAAAAATATACTCGGCTCGCAGGCCGGTATCAACTATACAACCCGTACTCAGCTCGCAGGCCGGTATATACAACAAGATGAATAAATGAATGAATGAATCATATGTGGGCACGCAGGCCTCTATATACATAACCGGTTCGCAGACCGGTGCCTATATCCAATGTACAAACAAAAACACCTATCTCCGCTCCAGGGATGTCTCAACTCTCCCCACCGCCCTCAGCTCCTCTCCCTGCGGGTCCTGGCGCTGGCTCCCGCCTCCTCCCTGTCACCGACCCACCGGCTGTAGCTGCACCCCCTGGGATCTCTGACTCCGAGAGGTCTCGGATCAGCGCCACATATGGCGATAGTCGCCCTGCACTACCATCAAGGACATCTTGATAATACTGGGCCTCTGCTCTCACCTCCATATAGCGGGCCCGTGCCACCATAGCTGCTGGGGCAGTCCCCGACTCCTAATAACAATGGCCCCTGTCCTACCAAGATACCCTATGCTGCGTGTGGTGCATCTTCTGCTGCTTTGGTGGTACACAATGCTGTGGTCGCTGCTGGCGATGTGCACTACTGTACATGTGCTCGTGGCTGTGGCCGTCTTTGCCACCGGGTGGTGCATGTGGTGGTGCTGTGTGGCAGTACATGGTACGTGGTTGTGCTCGTACTCGCACGGCTGCAAGGCTAGCTTCCCACGTAAGACACCTATTCAGTGCTCGTGCAGCGTGATGCAAGCTGCCCCTATAACAACTACACCTGTCCCCTAAGCTGGTCCCTCTCTACTATAACAGCCGCTAAGTCTGGCTGTCATGTATGAGCTGTGCTCTCCTCGCTGCTCTCTCCCCTACCCACCATACCAAAAATGATCCTTTGTGCAGCCGGCGTCGTCCACGGTATCATCTGCCGGCCTCTCTGCTACCCAATCTGGGTCCACGGGCTGTGGTGCAGGTAGTGGGGCCTCTACATCCTCCCTCCGGTACTGAGGGAAGGGAGGTGGCTCATCCTGTCGTAGCCCCAACTGCCGTCGTACCCTCTCCAGGGGTATCCACTCATACTCTCCCGGCCTCCGTCCTGCTATCCAGAAAGTATACTGGATCCAGCGCAACTGTGATCGGGCTCCTCCATGGGGCTGATGACCTCTGTAAGGCCTCCATACAATATCCAATGCGGTCATGCCCTCTAGCAAATGACGGTAGTAAGCTACATCCCGTCCGTGAGCACCGCTCGTGGCTGGCCCGACCCCAACCACCTCTTGAAAACCATATCTCGTATATCACTGTGGCCCCTCAGCTCTTTGGGGGCAGCCTCTATCGGTCGAATACATATGATGTGCTCATATGCCCAGTGAGTGTAACAAAATGTGGAACAAATCCCAATCGCCTCATCCGGTGATAGCCCCACAGCCTCTGTGTATAGCTGCACTGTATATCTTGGCGCCCAGCATAAGCACGTATGCTCCTCCACCATCTCGTGTAGCACCCTCATCAACGCACGTGGAAAGAAGCCTCCTATGAGTTCGGGAGGGTGAAGCATGTGATGCTATCATCATCAACATGGCAAGCCGTGTCTCATGTCTGTGGGCACGATACATGTCCCCATAGGCAATGCTCAACTGTGATAAGTCAATAGCGCGGCGCATCCCCAAATACCTGAAGAATGTTGTCCATAGCAGTCTCTGCATCTACCTGGAATACTGCCTCTCCTACGATTGGCGGTCTCTCGGATGTGATATACATCCTCCAAGGTAACAGTCATCTCTCTCCAGGTCGGGAGATGGAAAACATTAGTCATTGATCCCATCTCTCGATGAGGGCAACCATAAGACTGTGATCCCTATCTATAGCCCTATATCACTGGACTCCGCCAAGTCCCACCTCACGCATAATGGCCCACTGCGCTACGGACACGTGTGGCCACATCCGTCTCAACAACGGGGGCATCCTATCCCGCATAGTCAGTTGCTGACGTGCCTGCACAAATCACCCACTTCATTAGACCTACCCTTTCAAACAACAACTACTTTAACCTTCTATACCCCCTTTTACCCACCCGACCACACCCCGACTCTATAACACACACCTACACCCACCTATTTTACCATAAAACCTTTACGATATCCCCTTGCCTTATCTCACACCCTACCAATCACTCAGCTCTACTCTCGCCATTTACCTATGCCCCTACCAATTTAACACCTCCCCATTCATGCCCAACACCTAATCTATCCTAACCACACCAACCACACAACCACCCCATTTTCCCCCACCCACCAATCACCCTTCCTATCAACCTCTACCCCTTCCCTCTTCACCCCCAAAACACAAAGCCCAACAATAAACACAAAACCCAAACCACTAATAACAAAACACCCAAACAACAACCCAAACAATAACAAAACACCCAAACAACAACCCAAATAATAACAAAACACCCAAACAACAACCCAAACAATAACAAAACACCCAAACAACAACCCAAACAACAACCAAAAACCCAAAACAACAACAAAACCAAACCAACAAAATAAATAATCCTAACTAAGGACCGGTACCGGTCACCCATGACCGCCACCGGTCCTCTCTCCAGCATTTCTCCACCGACGCCGGTCGACATACGACCGACACCGGTCAACCACAAACCAACCTTGCCCGAAAACTTTGTGACCGATGCCGGTCGCTTAGTGACCGGCATCGGTCACTGTAAAATCGCGGAGCCGAACCCGACGCGGCCCCCCAAACCCATTTTTGGCCTATTACTCCCCTTTTACCCATTAAAAACCCTAAAAACCTACCCACCCTACCGTTTTAGCCTAACTAACCTACCTACCCTCTCCATTTTCCAAACAACTTCCATTTATTCATTCTTTTATTAAAAACATGGATTCCTACCCAAAACCCAAATCTAGCTTAAAAACATTAAATTCACATAATGAGAGGTTTCGAACCTACCGGTACGACGACACGTCGTCGTGGTGGGATAGGTGGTGGTGGTCCAGCTGGTCCAGCACCTCCTGCTCCTCCTGGCTGTGCCATGGCTATAAATCCCCTCTGCTGGGTCCTCCACCAATCAAATGCTTGCCTCCTACTCGCTAGGGCCTACCAACCACTCACTTCTCCACTCAAATAGTGCCACCTCAGCCGACAAATTCAACAATTTCACTAATACACCTCAGACAACTAAAATTGGTTTTCAAATTGACAATATGACAATGACAGGCCGTATTTTTCTTTTTTATAGGTTTTTCAACCTATAACCGATATCGGTTATATAATGCCCTAAAGAACCGGTATCGGTCATATAACCGATACCGGTCATAGAGAATCGATATCGGTTTAATCCCACCTTTCCCCAATTTCTGCCCTTATTTACTAATCGCCCTTTCTCACCACATCACCTATATCCGCCTTCGCTGAAAACCCTTTGTTGACTTCATTGGCCCACTTCACGGCCGCAACCAATAATTTGGCCCGACCCAAGGCCGCAACCAACCAATTTGGCCCGACCCAAGGCCGTAACCAACCATTTGGCCCGACCCAAGGCCGCAACCAACCAATTTGGCCCGACCCAAGGCCGTAACCAACCATTTGGCCCGACCCAAGGCCGTAACCAACCATTTGGCCCGACCCAAGGCCACAACCAACCAATTTGGCCCGACCCAAGGCCACAACCAACCATTTGGCCCGACCCAAGGCCGTAACCAACCATTTGGCCCGACCCAAGGCTACAACCAACCAATCCGGCCCGACCCATGGCCGCAACCAACCATTTGGCCCGACCCAAGGCCGCAACCAACCAATCTGGCCTGACCCAAGGCCGCAACAGACCATTTGGCCCGACCCAAGGCCGCAACCAACCAATCGGGCCCGACCCAAGGCTGTAACCAACCATTTGGCCCAACCCAAGGCCGCAAACAACCAATCAGGCCCGACCCATGGCCCTCACTCATCAATCGCCCGACCCAAGGCCGCACCACTCAAATACCTCACCCAAAACCAACAAATTACAATTTTATCCACCCAACATGTAGCTTTTTGTTCAATCGAGCTCACCTATTCGTGTTTTAGCATGATTAGGGTACTTGACTTGATCAGTCAACCAACTTTGCCTAGTCCAAGACCGCGACGTTTATCTCAACCAAACCAACCATTTGAGTGTACGCCAACATGCCTAAACGTTCCTAGTACCTTACCCGTTATATCCCCTGGAACTACTTCCTATGCCTTGGATACCAGGATTATATCACCCTTGTTTGGATAAACTATCGACCTTTGCCTATGAATTGTTTGTTTGCTCTTCAAATCATGTACCCTGGTCACACTACTGCATTTCAACGTGTGTCTGCTTCCTTGGACCTACCCCACCATCTTACCATCATCTCAACACCATTTACCCTTTATCAACCCTATCCCTGATTTCACGTTATCTCAATCTGTGATAGATTTGAGGGGGATTACCTATACCCTTAACATGGGTAACCACTTCTTATTATTGTCCGTGCAGCTTTAACAAGACAAGCTACACGACAACAAGGGGCTAATGTAGACACCAAATTTGTGTCTTACGACCCCCTGTGCCCCGCATCTCATTTCGCAACCTAACCTCATCACCTAAACCTTACACAATTATTTATTAATTACCTTATAATTAATAAATCCACATCGCCATACCTACCACCTCATTTTGCCACCTCATCATGACCTAGTCCAAACCCTAAACTAACCTAATTAAGACCTATAACTTGGTCTACATCCACACCCATGACTAATTACTCCTCACCCGCACCTAAAACCAACCTCATAATGACTTGACCAAGCCCGCAACTAATCCCTCGGGAGAAAAGGAGGGAAAGCTGGCTATTTTACTAAAAATAGCCCACTTTGACCTGACCGATACCGGTTCCTACTCGACCGCCGTCGGTTACGTAACCGTCATCGGTTCCCTGTAAATGACCGCTCCCAACCAAAAAAAAGGGTTGGATTTTCATTTGATCTGAAGGAGAAGTCATTGGAAGGATCTGGAATTTACTTGGCTGAGCAGAGACAAGTGAAGGAAAGAGAGGAGTTTGCAGAGAAGGACATCAAGCCCAAGACTGCAACTAAATAACCAGAGCCCAGTGACACTCATCCAAGCATCAGGAGAGGAGATAGCTCATCTCGGATTGTCAGACCATCCTACCTGAACCCTGCCTTCGGCATCACAGTCCTTGAACCTGCATTTTTCATCAGGAACTAGTAAGTAAGTCTTATACGTTCTTTTAATAATATTTATTGGATTTCTGAATCACAGTAATTACAAGTCTACTCCCAGATCCACTACCCGGTAACACTCTCCATCTAACTTACATTCCTCTACCCCTACATTGCCCCAAGAACAGCTCCCATACTCTCTGAGTCTTCTAATTAAATTGTGATTTTACAATCATTTGTGTTAATTCATATTAGCAGGGGAACTGACCACCTTCGAAAGGAAGTTTTATATTTCCTGGGCCCAAGGCAGCTCCCTCATTTATTGTCTAATTAAAATCTGGTGGTCTTGTATTCTTACTTGCAGGTAGTCCTTCCAAGACAAAAAGAAGTTCTTCACAGTCGATCTGATCTTTCTCTACGGTACACGCACACCCTCTCGACATTCAACAGGTATTCCTCCTAGCCCTAACCCTTATCTGTTTCTCAAAGGAATAAAAGGATAGAAGCAACTCTATTCCAAATGCTAAAACATTATGTGCGAAATAGTATGAGGAAATGTACAATATCATAAGTCCAATAAGAAATAAGTATGTAACTTTGTAGTTTGTTTATTGATTATCTTACTGAACACGATAACAACTTCTACCTCCTCTATTTATTAAACATGTTGGTTAGAAGCTAGCTACTCACACATCCCTTTCCCTCTAACTAGTTTGGTCACATTTATATCCATATCATATTCCATGACCTTAGTTATCCAACCAAATCTCTTTTTAGTAAGGAACTTGTTCAAAATAAAATCTTTTACACCAAAGCATGTGAAACTAATAGACGAATTATGTTGTTTGACACTAGATGTATGAATTTATTTAAACTTCTAATCACAACAAGGACATACTTCTCAATGAATGAATATCTCACCTCATAATCCTTAAGGATTTGGTGAAGAATGAGATAAGATTCTCCATTACTTCTTGATTTGGTTACACCAAGATGGGAAGATATTGCATCCATGCCTCCAAAATTGTATAAAGTGAAGTCCTTTAAGAAATATGGATTTATGAGGGTTGGAGCTAGTGTAATGGCTTGATTTATGGATTTAAAATTTTATTTTCCTTCAGAAGTCCATCTAAAAACCATGGTCTTCTTTAGCATCATCGTTAGTGGCTTGACAAGATGGGAAAAGTTAGGAACAAACCTCCTAACAAAATTAATTTTCCTCAAAAATATTTGGAGAGCCTTCTTGTGACTTGCAATGACAATTCTCGAATGGCTTCTACCCTTTCTGGATCAATTTCAATCCTTCCTTAGACACGATGTGGCCTAAGATCTTACCTTTATGGGCTAGGGATATGGAATTATTTGGCTTTAAAAACAATCGAACCTCCCGCATATTTGGAATACTTGTCGAGGTGAAAGAGGTGACTTGTTGAGGTTCTTAGAGAATACAATAATGTCATCTAGATACACAAGAACTATCTTATTGATTGGCCCTTTGAATGCCATATCCATTTCCCTTTAGAAAGTGGCTCCGATGTTTGACAGTCCAAATCACATCTTCTTATAAGCATATGTGCCCCACTTTGTAGTGAAGGTTGTCTTGAACTGGTCATCTTCTTTCACCATGATTTGATTATAGCCTGAGTAGCCATCCAACAATGAGAACCTTTCAGAACCGGCTACAACCTATAGGATTTTCTCCATGGAAGGAAGTGGGTAGTGGTCCTTAAGAGAGGCCTTGTTCAAGTCTTGGAAATCCACACATAACCTGATTTCTCCATTATTTTTTTTAACCGGTACTAGATTTTCTACCCATGAAGAGTGCTTAATTGGAAAGATGATTCTTGATTCAATGAGTTTTTTCAGTTCCCTTTTCATGAGAGGCTCAATATGAGGATTGACTAGCCTTTGCTTCTACCTGATGGGTTTAGCTCCCGAATCTAGCTCAATGGTGTGTTGTGCCAATTTTGGATTAAACCCTCTCAGATCCTCGTAGCTCCAAGAAAATACATCTGGGAACTCTTGAAAATATGTATGAATTCATATTTTTCTTGATTTGTGCTCACCTTGCCAACTTGGAGAACTTTACCCTCTTCAACTGAAATTGGCTCTGAATCCTCACCTTTGACTTGAATGTTCTCTTCCTCCGGAACTAATCATTAGGATTGAATATTGACTCTAGAGTCACTAAACCCTTTGGTAGCTTATTTTTCCTCAGTTGAACCACTTGATCACCATACTATTGCTCCAATTTCTCTTAGTTTTTAACTGAGAACTTAGCCTCCTCCTATAATAAATTAATGATTTGTTGATCATTATCAATACCTGCCATCTCATGTTATTGTCCGATATAGCTGGCCTAACAATTACATGAATATTTGGTTGTGCTTTATCTATTTTAAAACTGTCCACCACATCAAATGTTTCTCCAATTTTTGCAAGCTTTTCTCAGAACCTCATTATTCTTCCTCGCATGGATTGAATATTGAATGCTCTAAAATATTCAATTTGATCCCATACTCGATGCTTGTAGGATTTGAGTAGATCATTCTTAGCAGCATGTTTTCCCCTAACTTGGTTGATAATTAACTCACTATCCCCAAACACTTGCAAGTTTTGTATACCCCTCTTTCTTGCCCAATTCAATCCATGTATCAAAGCTTCATACTTAGTTGTATTGTTTGAACAAGTAAACTGAAAAATGGAAAGATGAGTAGTACTTCATACCTTATGGTGACAAAAGCATTGCTCCTCCTCTAGTGCCTTTCCTACTCCTTGATCCATCAAATAATAACTGCCATACTTCATTATCACCCTTATCATCCGGTTTGGTGAGGCTAGGAAGAGGTGTGTTTTCCTCATGTAAATAATAAACTCCCAACTCATCCTCCTCTATTTCCTTGTATGGATCATATCCATGACTTTTGTTTTCCCATTCATCAAGATTCAAACTGGGAATGCCCCTAACTTTGTATCTGCTTCCTTAGGGTTTTGTAAATCCTCTTAATCAAAGGATGAGAAATTTGCGTTGATTGGGTTTGGTACATGTGAATCAATATGGAAATTTGTAATAGTTTTAGATTGGATTGTATCCTTATCTCCATACCTTCTATTATGAAGATCATATGTGACCAATCAGCTGATAAGTAGCCTCCAATTTTGGTGGTGAAGCCTCTTGAAAAGTACAATGCAAAGGGTGTTGGAAAGTCAATCATTGATATATCTTGTTAAACTGTGACATTATGACATGCATGAAATGTGAGGTTTAAACCTTTTATGATCCCAACAATTCCCACTACTATCCCATCTAATTGTACCACTCCTTTCGAAACTAGGTCATATTTTAGGCCCAACTGATCTGTAATTTATTTCGGCGTTACAATTGCTAACCCTTGAGTCAATCATGCAATTGTGTACAAGTTTGTTCCCAATAATCAAAGATATATAAAATGGAGGAGGCTTCATGTTTTTACCTTGCTGACCTCCATGGACTCCTTTTGGAGCTGCATTAGTGAGCACCTTCTCTTGATTCTTGGACAACTCGTTTGATGTTGACCAATTTGCCATGGCTACTTGTAACAAATCCCATTGGCCCGAAATTTTCAATGATTCCCACATAGAAATGCTTACATTGGTCTTCTTCATTTGATCAATAATGTTAAAAGGAGATGGATTCTCCTTCTACTGCCCCTTACTCAACATGACTTTCTCTTGCACATGGGCTACTGCAACCGGTACTGAGTTGTCTTAGAAGGTACTTTGGGCTGATTTTGAACGTTTGGGGCTACACTTGCGTTCTTTAGTACCTTTAAGTGTGATAGAAGGCTGAAGTACTTAGATTAGATGACTTCCCTTCCTCTATATTCCTCTTCTTAGACCTCATGTTGGTTGCCACACTTTGAGAAGGGGACTGATTTATTCCGTAGAAATCCTCAGCTTGCCAATTCACAAGTGTTGTCTCGTTTGGAGGTGCTTTTTTGTTAACTACCTGTTGTTGAATTTCTTATTGGTTTGGTTCTTATGAGCACTGTTGTAGTCACCATAAATTCTTGATTTAAAGAACCATTGAAGAATGTTTCCTAATTGTGAAGTTGGTTACATGGGAAATACCATTCATATTCTTGTACTATGTTTTTTTGAGTTGGAACCAAGGCCTTAGATGTTGAAACTGCATTAGGGTTATATGATTGGAATGACTTAGTAGCTGGGGTTGTGCTTGGTTCAGTTAGCAGCTTGAGCAGTGGGTTTGTTTGGTGATATGGAGGTTTATTGGGTTGAAACTGAGGTTGATAAGGTCTATAATTTTGAGCTTGTTTCCTCTTAAGAGTTACCAACTCATTTCCTAAGTTTTGCAATTTTTTCATAACCTACTAGAGTTCATTTGAAGGGCTAGAAGAAGAAGTGGATGATTCATTTGAAATCTGATTTCTTGGGGCAAGGATGGGAACTATTGTAGGTGTTTGATTAGGATTAGGATTCCCCATGTCTGGATAGAGAGGCATAGGTGGCCTAGGTGTAATTTTACTAGCTTGAATTAGGAAATTCTCAGCTCTAATGGCTATGGCATAGGCATCTAGTAGGGTTATTCCCCCCATAGATTGTATCATAATAGATATATCAAAATTTAGAGCTTTAAGAAAATAGAGAAATGTACCTTCAGTTGTTGGTCTAACTGTAATTGGGATCCTTTCCCATGTTCTTTGGAATATGGAATTGAAGTCTATCATTTTCTCAATTGGTGCCCTTTCGATTATAGTAATCTACTCTAAAAGGGATGAGTTTTCATCCCTCTCCCCAAAATAACCACAAAGAGTTGTGCATAATTGATCCAAATTTTGAATCGATCCTGCTCCCAAGCCTCGAACTCTACGTAACACTTTTCTTTTGAAAGAAGAAGCCAAAAATTTGACCACACCATCCATCTCAACAATCTCATGTATGGCACGATGATTTTGCAATGTCTTGAATGTGGTCAATGGGAGTTTTTTATTTTCTCCAATGAAGTATGGGATATTGTTTAATGCTGCTATTGGGACTGGATTTTTTATATTAAGGGAAAGTAGGTTGTTTCATGTGAAATTTGCATATGAATTTGGAGGTTGTTGATGAGCTATCCCGTGTGGCTCGAGAACTCTAGTCTATTAAAGAAAAGGTCCATCGGGTGGAGGTGTGGACAATGTTCCATTTGGTGGAGATGGATACCTTTGTACTCTTCTTCCTCTCCTTCCTATTCCTAGATATATTTGCAAGTATTCAAAGATACCTTCTTCTCTTGCTCTAAATCGGGCTTGTACTCTTCTCATGAACTTGATAAACTTGAGTCAATTGAAACCACTAGATTTGAATGACGAGTCACCAAATGTGTTACTGTAAATACTCTAAAGCATGGTAATTTAGCAAGACACACACCCAATCTTGATAAAAATTGAAAATATTGACTCCTATCCCACAGGCATGCTAACACTATTATGTTGGAAAAGTATCACCCCGCCAACCCATTTTTGCCCTAATTTTTCCAGTTTTTCCCCAAATCTTCAGAGGACCATATCTTTTGATCCAAAGCTCAAATTTTAACGTTTTTTATATCATTAGAAATCTATTGAAATTATTCACATAATGTAATCCTCAATTTTTAATTTTGGTCAAGTTTTGTGGGAGAAAATTGAGAAAATGTCTCTGGCATGTAAAAAATATAGAAACGATGTTCAACCACCAAAATTAATGAAGTATGGGTCATTTTTTGGATCTGCAGAGAAATGTACTTTGGCGTATGGGTTTGTACATGAATCCCATCACTTTGTAGGAAAAATTGAAGAGATTTGATTGGTGGTTGAGCTCATAAATCATTTTCCCGTGTTTTTGCTTTCCATTCATTCTGCTTCGCCATTAAAAGCTAGTCTTGGCTCTTTTGTAAAGGGTTTGGATGTTCTTGCTTCTGCAAGCTCTCCATTTCTCCTTAGCAGGTGGATTTGAAGGAGTTTCAGACCTCCCATGGAAATTTTAACATGTTTTTGCCTTCTTTTTCATTTGTAATGTATTGTATCAACTCTGGAACTGACAATACATGCTCTGTGATTGATTTTCCAATCCTCTCTTGCATTGGTTTGTTTCCTTCTGATCTTTCTTTGTATTTTGGCAAATTTTTGCATGTTTTGTTGCTACAATCTTCATGATCTATGTCTATTTTGCAAAGCAAGGAGTTCATCACTCCTTTGGTGTATCACCACTTTTACTTAGTTTTATTTCTTTTGCATCCTTTATCTCTGTCTCCTTGGAGTTTAGACTAGGATCTAGTATTAAACCTCTACAAAATTCATGCATACACCTAGATAGAGGAGTAAGAACTAGCTTTCTCTAGAGGATTTTCTCACCTTGCAAGGTCCCACACCTTGGAGAAAATTCAATGTTGTGCATTCACACCAGATGAGCTTGCCTTAGAAAAGCATATCTATAGCTCATTTGGGGGTGCTTTGTGAATTTGCACTAACAGTTTTGGCATGCCCAGTGGGACCTTAGAGGTCTTCATCTTCATTACAACAAAGTTGATGTGCATTTTTGTAAGTTTCTTTCTTAAAAGAGCCTTGATTTGCACATCTGGCGACTCCAAAAGGATAAAATCAACTGGTTTTAGTAGTCCAAGTCTGAAGATTCATGAGAAGGATCCAAACAAGGTCAAGGGCTAGAGAAGAAGGATTGTATGAGTATCTGCAATTATCCCTAGGAAGAAGAGAGAGGGGAAGAAGAATTCAAAGGTCTCCATCTCCACTAAACAGAACTCTATCAACTCCTCCACCTAGTAGACCTTTCACCCAATCAACAAGGGTTCTCAGGCCAATCAGAATGGCACAACCCAACCCTTATGTCAACTTCAATAGCAAGTAACCCACTTGCTCTTAATGTACAAAACCCAGCTCCTATTACAGCATTAAATAATATCCCATACTTGATCGGGAAAATCGGACCACTCCTGGTGATCATTTTAAAGACATTGTTAATGTTTGTGTAATCCATGAGATTGTCGAGATGTAAATTACGACATCTTCATTCAAAGGGAAAGAATTGCAATGGTTTAGGAGCCTTGGGGTAGGCTCTATCCAAAATTGGAACTAGTTGTGCATATCTCTACATGATCAGCCTAGAGAAAAGGGAGATCATTTGTCTATATAGAACAAATGAAAACTATCAAGAGAGCTCCCAATGAGTAGCTAACAGAATTCAATGTCATATTTCAAAGGACATGGGATAGAATCCCAGTGATAGTAAGGCCAACAGCTGAAGGTGCTTTCTTATACTATCTCAAAGCTTTAAATTCTGATATTTCTATGTTAATCCAATCCATGGGAGGTGCAAATATACCTGTATCTTATAGCATCACCATTAGGGCTGAGAATTATTTGATCCAAGCTAGTAAACTGGCACCTAGGCCTCCTATGCCCTTATATCCAAACTTGGAAAGCCCAAGCACTAGTCAAGCACCTACTTTAGCTCCTATTCCCACTCCTAGAAATTAGAGTTTAAATGAAACTTCTACTTCATCCTCTAGTGCCTCAAATGAGCCTCAAGAAGTCATGAAACACTTACAAAATTTAGGCAATGAGCTGGTTACACTCAAGAGGCAGCAAGCCCAAAGTTTTAGACCTTCTTATCACTCTCAAACTTAACCTAATAGGCAGCCATATCAGCCTAATAAGCCACCAAATCCATTTACAAATCAAAATCAAATAAGGCCTCTTGCCAATAGACCATTTCTTCCATATAACCCCAATGTTCCATCTACCTCTAAGGCCTTAGTGCTAATACAAAATAATATAGCTCAAGAGTATGATTGGTGTTTCCCATGTAATGAACCTCACAACCAGTCCATATGCTTCAATGGTGCTTTGAACTAAGCTTTGATGGTGATATAAATTGGCGTAGAGAGTGAAGTGAGTCAAGAAACAAACCAACAAAAGGGAACATCTCAGCAAAATATAACTCCAAATGAGACTACACTTGTGGTAACTGGGGTTGAAGATTTTTGTGGTATGAATCAAAAAAATTATCATAATGTAGTAGCTAACACATGGTCAAAGAAGAGGAATATTGGCGAAGGGAAGTCATTAGCTCCAGGTGACCCATAACCTTCCATCACTCCACAAAGTGTTGGCAAGAAAAATGTAGTTTCAAATGTGCAAGGACAGCCCAAGCCACCTTCTAGACCAGCTCAAATGCCAGCTGTTGCAGCCCATGTACAAGAAAAGAATGTGCGATTAAGGGGCAAAAAAGAGATGTTTCATCCCCATTTAACATCATTGAACAAATGAAGAAGAAAAATGTGAATATATCTATGTGGGAGTCACTATCCATCCCAGGCTAAAGGGATCTACTACAAGCTGCCATGAAGAATTGGTCAACTTCAAATCAGAAAGCTCATATGCAAGAGAAGGTACTCATAAATGCTTCTCAGCCTGAGGGGAAGCTTGGAGGACATCTAGGTAAAGTTTTGAAGCCCCCTCCATTCTATGTTTCATTGATCATTGGGGATAAACTAGTACACAATTATATGATTGATTCTAGGGCAAGTAGTTATGTGATGCCCAAGAAAATAGCTGATCAGCTGGTCCTCTAATATGAATTCATATCTAAAGGGGTGGTGCAACTAGATGGGACAACAGTAACAACAATATGGGTAATTAAATATTTGAGCCTCACTTTGCATGCATGCCCCAATGTCACTATTTTGTAAAATGTGTCAGTGATAGATTTACCACCATTTTTTGCCCTATGTTTGTCAAGGGATTTCACAGCTAAAATTGGAGGCTATTTATCTGTTGATTGGTCACACATGTTGTTTAGGACCAGATATGGAACTAAGGCCACAATAATTTCTGAACCTATTGCAAACTTTCACATTGAGCCTCATACTCCAAGCCCAATCAATGCTAACTATTTAACATTTGATTAAGAGGATTATCCAGGCACAGATGAAGCTGACACCAAAGTTGGAAGCATCCTAGATTTGACTCTTGATGAATGGGCAAGCAAGGTACATGATTTTTATCCCTACAAGGAAATAGAGGAATCTAAACTAGGAGTTTATTACATACATGAAGAAAATCATCCTATTCCTAACATCACCAAGCCAGACCTTAAAGATGACAATGAGGTTTGGCGGTGTTCTTTGATGGATCAAGAAGTAGACAAGGTGTAGGGGAGCTATGATTGTTTCACCTCAAGGCATTAAGTATTATTTAGCTTTTAGATTTTAGTTTGCCTATTCTAACAACACTATTGAATATGAATCTTTGATACACAGTTGCATTGGTCAAGAAAGAGAGGTATCAAAACTTACAAGTCTTTAGTGACAAAGAGCTGATTGATAATCAAGTTAAAGGGAAACACGCTGCCAAGAATGATCTCCTCAAGAGTTATAAGAATAGGGTATGGGATCTCATTGAGGATTTTGAGGGCTTTGGCATTAAGTCCATCCCTAGGAAAGTAAACCAAGTCATTGATAGGCTTACAACAGTTGGAGCAGCCTTTGATGTTGTAGAGAGTATCAAGGAAGATAAAGTACAGCCAAACATTCATGTGATTGTAATCATCGAGTGCTAGACAATAATGTAAGTTGGCAAGTGTTTGAAAGTGATCAACAAATCATTAATTTATTTCAAGAAGAAGATGAGTTCTCACCAAAAATCGGGAAAAGTTAGAACAACGATGGTGATCAAGTGGTACAGACTAAGAACCAACAAACTACCAAAAGGACTCGTGACTTTAGAGTCTATTTTTAATCCTAATGATCAATTTAGGAAGGAGAAATAAAACATCCAAATAAAGGGAGAAGATTTAGTACCCATCTCGGTAGGAGAAGGAAAATCACTTCAAATTGGTAAAGTGACAACCAAGTAAGAAAGGTATGAGTTCATGAAACTTTTCTAAGAGTTCCCGGATGTATTCTCTTGGAGCTATGAACAATTGAAAGGTTTCAATCCCAAGCTATCTCAACACACAATTGAACTAGATCCAAATGCTAAGCCCATCGGGCGGCGAAACAAAGACCGGTCAATCCACACATTGAGCCTCTCATGAAGAAGGAATTAAATAAGTTAATAGAGGGAAGTATCATATTCCCAAAAAGCATTCAAGTGGGTTGCAAACTTGGTTCTAGTCATAAAGAAGAATGGAGAAATCAGATTGTGTGTAGACTTTAGATATTTGAATAGAGCATCCCTCAAGGTCACTACCCACTTCCTTCTATGGAGAAAATTTTGCAAGTTATTCATGGCTCGAGAGGTTTTCATTGCTAGATGGTTATTCGAGTATAATCAAATCGTGGTAAAGGATGATGATCAATTCAAAATAGCCTTCACCACAAAATGGGGAACCTATGCATATAAGAAAATTCCATTTGGGATGTCTAACATTGGAGCTACCTTCTAGAGGGTAATGGATATGGCGTTCAAGGGATTGATCAATAAAATAGTAATGATATACCTAGATGATATTATTGTATTTTCTAAAAGTGCAGCAAATCATCTCTTTCATTTGAGACAAGTGTTCCAAAGATGTAGAAGATTTGTGGTATCCTTGAATCCCAAAAAATGTATTTTTTTGGCTCATGAAGGCAAGCTCCTAGGCCAAATTGTTTCCAAATAAGAGTTAACAATTAATCTGGAGAGGGTTAAAGTAATAAGATCACTACTATTACCAAGTCATAAGAAGGCCCTTCAAAGTTTCTTGGGAAGAATCAATTTTGTTTGAAGGTTTGTTCCAGACTTTGTAGCCCTTGTCAAGCCAATAACTATAATGTTGAAGAAAAGTATGGATTTCAAATGGATAGCTAAAGGTAAGGCAAGTTTTGAGGCAATCAAAGAGGCTATCTCACAAGCTCCAACTCTCATTAACCCATATTTCTCTAAATATTTTACCCTTTATGCATTTGGCGGTGATGATACAATTTATGCAATTTTAGTACAGTAGAACAAAGAAAATGCGTAACAACCAATTGCCTTCTTTAGCCAAAGCTTGGAGGACTATGAAGTAATATATTCCTTCACCGAGAAGCATGCTCTTGTAGTGATTAGGAGCTTGAAGAAATTTAAGCATCTAGTTTCAAACAACAAGGTTCAACTACTGGTTTCGCATGTGGGAGTTAAGGACTTCCTCCTCAACAAAGATCTAAATGAAAAACATGTAGGGTGGATTACTTGTGTCATGGAGTATGACATTGAGATCAAAGTCACCAAGTTGGTCTCGAGGAAAGGGATTGTGTGAGTAGTTGGTCTTGAGCAAATCAATGGAAGCAAACAATAAGAAGGATGTTGTTTTGGCGTTGCAAGACAACCAAGAAAAAGAGGGGTTCAATAAGAGAATGGTGGTATGCTCACTCCTTGCTGGACCCAAGACATAATGCACTTCTTACAAACTGGCCTATACCCTCCAGATATGAATAAATCCAAGAGAAGACACTTCATATTGTAGGCTATTCCATATACACTTATTGATGGTGTCTTGTTCAAAAGGGATATCAACGGAGTACTATTGAGATGCGTTGGGACAAATTAGATTAAGAGAATGTTAGAAGAATTCCATGGTGGATCAGTGGGGTCATTTAACTCCAAGAGTGATAACCCTCAAGATTATGAAGGTACGGCTATTATTGGCGAAGGTGTTTAGTGATTGTTATGCATGGATCAAGATGTGTAAAAATTGTGCATTCTTCACTGGGAAGGAAAGATTACCAGCCCTTCCATTGTACCCAATTTTAGTTGACCAACCATTCATGCAATGGGGTTTGGACTTCATTGGATTCATTAACACAAACTCAAGCAAAGGACACAAGTGGATTCTAATAGCAACATGAGACTACTTCACCAAATGGACTGACGCAATGGCACTCAAAGAGGTGAATGAATCTAGCATTCTAGACTTCTATAAGGGTATAACAACCAGATTTGGTATACCTACCACTATAGTATCGAATAATACATTGGCATTCTTAGGATCAAAGGTAATCGAATGGGCTATTAAAAATGGGATCTATTTGAGAACTTCATCAAATTATTACCCTCAAGGTAATGGCCAAGCTGAGTCTACCAATAAGAACCTATTAAAGATAATCAAGAGGAATCTTGATGAAAATCAGAGGACTTGGCACACTAAACTTAAAACAGCCTTATGGGCTGATAGGATAACTCCCAAGAGATCCACTTGTAACTCTCCATTCAGACTTGTTTATGGAACAAAGGCAATATTGCCTATGTCACTTGAGTTTCCAACATTGGAACTCATTAAGCAATTGGAATTGTTGGAGTTTGAACCCATGGAGGTTAGATATGTAGACTTGATGGAACTCCAAGAAATCAGAGAGCATGCAGCCCAAATAATGGAGAAGGATCAAGCCTTGATCAAGAGGACCTTTGATAGGAAAGCTAAGGCTAGAACCTTCCAAGTTGGAGATTTAGTGTTGAAATGGGATGTAGATGGAGTAAAGCCAGAAGGAATTCAAAGTTTGATGCCATTTGGAGTGGCCCCTACATGGTCACAAAATGTAAGAAAAACAATGCCTTCCAATTGTCTACATTGGATGGTGAAGAATTATAGATTCCAATTAATGGAATCCATCTAAAGCGTTGCTACTAGAGGAAACTCCTCACCTTGTACATATTAGCTTAGATTTTCATTCCTCCAAGTGTTCGTGCACAATGTTTTGTTGTAGCTTAGTTTTAATTTTCCCTAAGTGCTTTGGCACAAGCTTTATTGTCCCAAGGATGCATCTTTGCAGGCCATGTTCCAGATCAAAGTAATGTTCTACTCTCACAATCTTCTTTGTAGAAATTTTCTAATGAGTTGAGAGTACCAAGCAGTTAAGTTTATGACTCCATTGCCCAATGGACTACTTTAGGTAGTTGGTCACTTCATCCAAGTAGGTAGATGACCCCGTGAGTCACTAAAATTGTTATCCAAAATAAGCCCCTACTTATTTTGGCTAACCTTCTTTCATCCTTTCCTTGTGGCTCATGTCAATTTTTTTAACTTTTGAAGCACTCAAAATTATCTTGAAATGGTTTCATCAGATAGTGAATTTCCTCGCTTTCCAAAAAGGTAAAATTTTCCTTCTAACTCCTTATATTTTGCAAGATATGGCTCGGCGGAGTTTTCTAGGACAAATTTCCCTTGACAGGCCCACGGCCAATGAGGAGTCGACACGTGGCAGGGTGGAATGTCGGAGTGGTAGAGGTAAGCTAGAAAGTTTTCCAAAGGGGTGCAAGGGAAAAATCTAACCCGAAGGCCCACCAAGGAGGAAATGGAAAATTTGGTTAAGTCCCCATGGACCAATGAGGAGGTGACACGTGGTGGCGGAATGGCGGGCCGATGGAGGTAAGTTGGAAAAATTTGGCCCGAAAGCCCACCGAGCAATAGGGATGTGACATGTGTCTTGTTGGTGGCAAGAGTTGGAGGAGGAGTAAATTTTGGCTTTTTGCCAAAGTAGTAGAGGGTGCAAAGAATTTTTTTCCTGTGGGCCCATGGAAGAAAGAAAATTGATTCAGGCCCGCGCCAAATCAAAGTGTGCCACGTGTCAGTGGAGGTCGAGTCGGCGGGGGGTTTGTGAAAATTTTTCCCAAGCGGGCAAAGGAGGCAGAATGTTATCCTGAAGCCAACCAGATGATGCCACATGTCTCAGAGGGGTGGACCCATGGAGATTTTTGGGAAATTTTTCCCAAAGGGAAAAATTTAAAGTTTGACCCCGCTAACCCATTTTTGCCCTAATTTTGTCAGTTTTTCCCCAAATCTTTAGAGGACCATATCTTTTGATCCAGAGCTCAGATTTTCATTTTTTATATCATTGGAAAGCTGTTGAAATTATCCACATAATGGATTCCTAAATTTTTAGTTTGGTTATGTTTTGTGGGAGAAAATTGAGAAAATGTCTCCAACATATAAAAATTCGAAACTACGTTCAATAACCAAAATTATCAAGTATGGGTCATTTTTTGGATCTGTAGAGAATGTACTTTGGTGTATGGGTTTGTACATGAAGCCCATCATTTTTAGGAAAAATTGAAGAGATTTGATTGGTGGTTGAGCTCATAAATCATTTGCTTGTGTTTTTGCTTTCCATTCATTCCTTCGCCATTAAAAGCCGATCTTGGCTCTTTTGTAAAGGGTTGGATGTTCTTACTTCTACAAGCTCTCCATTTCTCCTTAGTAGGTGGATTTGAAGGATTTTAGACCTCTCATGGAAATTGTAACATGTTTTTCCTTCTTTGTTATTTACAATGTATTGTATCAACTCTGGAACTGACAATACATGCTTTGTGATTGATTTTCCAATCCTCTCTTGCATTGGTTTGTTTCCTTCTGATATTTCTTTGTATTTTGGTGAATTTTTGCATGTTTTGTTACTGTAATCTTCATGATCTATGTCTATTTTGAAAAATAAGGAGTTCATCACTCCTTTGGTGTATCACCACCTTTACTTAATTTTATTTCTTTTGCATCCATTATCTTTGTCTCCTCGGAATTTAGAGTAGGATCTAGTATTAAACCTCTACAAAATTCATGCATACACCTAGAAATAGGAGTCAAAACCAGATTTCTGGGAGGATTTTATCACCTTGTAAGGTCCCACACCTTGGAGAAAATTCAATGTTGTGCATTCACACCAGATGAGCTTGCCTTAGAAAAGTATATCTATAGATCATTTGGGGGTGCTGTGAATTTGAACTAACAGGACCCTTGTGTTTGAGACAAACCTCTAGATAAGGATGGTTCCTAACCTATTCTAATACTAACCTACTCCTAAACCATAAATTCCAAGAGACAATAGAGAGAAATACATAAAATGTAAATCCTAAACTAAGGGAGGTGATAGCACCAAAACAAGACTAAAGAGATTCCTAGTGAGTGAAAGTGGGGGGGAAATGGGGAAGAAAAAGTGCCACAGTCCCAAAACACATTTAAACCTCCAATTTCGTGGAGCACAAAAATTTAAACCCTATAAAGGAACACAGTATGCACAATATACCTACAAAATATAATAGAAGGCAAGAAATGCAATATAAATCAAAATAGGGAAAGCAGAGAAAAAAACTAATTTTATTTCTTAAAAAGATAAAAAAATCCATTACAATATAGACTCAAGGCAACAATCCTTCACAAAACGCATAAATTTGAGGATTGCAACTCACAAAAGTTATGAAACAATTTTGGCAGTTCCTTTACAATTTTGAAATCTCTCCCTCAAATGTAGGGAAAATTACATATATATAGAGAAAAGAAGTTACCAACCAACATCCTTAATTAATTACCTACACAGAGGTATGGGTGACTATGTTGGTTCACTTTCCAATGGTACTTTTCTTGCACGGTGAACGAGGGTTCCATACCTCATTAAATCGGTTATTGAGCTACGTTTTACGATGTCATCAATGCTTAGATGTACCTGAAAATCCTTGTTGCCACCTAATGGAAACCACTAGCTAATGCCCGAAAGAATGGGAAAAGTCACAACTGATGAGGGAAATACTTATTGCATGACAAAAAGAAATGTTGATGTGTGACAACAAGGGTAGGTTGACGTCGTCAATAAAATTTGGTTGACACATGACATGAAGTGATGTTGAAATGTGACGGGAAGGAAACAATAATGGGAAGGTATAACGACGTACAAAAAGTAGGGGAGTTATCATGCGACAAGAGGAAAGTGGTGACATACATCAAGAATAACCAAGTGATGTGCGTTAAGGATGACATGGTTGATGCATGTCAATAAGGCCGTTGATGCACATTAAGGAGGACGGTGTCGCACGAAAAGAAGTGGTGGTGAAGTGCGACAAGAGGAAGGCAATCGACGTATGGTTGACGCACATCAAGAAGAGGGTTGTCATGAGATAGGAGGAATGGTTGTCACGTGACAGAAGAAAGGGGTGATGTGTGTTAAGAGGATGGTTGTTGTGCATTAGTGATGTGTGGTTGATGTGTGATAGGAAGAGGTGTGTTGACTCGCATCAAAGAGGCAAAAATACGTAGATTTTTCCAGCTTGACAATTAAAACAAAACCTACTCCAAACCTTCTCCCTAACTTGTAAGATCACCGCGAGATACCTTGTAAACTACTCCCATTAACTATTAATGCCCAAACCTACATGTTAATCATTTTGTAGGGGTGTAAAATGGATAACAAAATATTCATCATAAATTATGTGATTGTAAAAATTATTATCAAAATGATAAAGGAATATAGCGAAAAAGGCATCATTAACTTTGTGGAATTTTGTATTTCCTTCTTCCATTTTGAGTTGAGGATACAACTCATATATATGTGAAATTCTCCTAACACCCTTTGTATTCAATCCATTAAATTCTCCCATGGCGGTTTGCCTCATAGACAAGGAAGAAGTCATGAAGAAGTTTTTTTGAATTCAAGACATTGCCCAACTGAAAACAAATTGAACTACTAATATGTTCTCTCAATCTTATAAATTCTTTATCTTTCTTAATGGTAGCAATGTAAATAAACATCTAATCTTGAAATTATTTTGTTGAAGTGAGATCGGAAACTCTACTCAAAATCATAATAAGGTCATTGACTTCTTAGATGAACTCTAATCAAAACAATGTTTTTGGGAGCTTGGTAACAATCTTAGACAAATAATTCTTCATCATGATCTTTGTACATAGTTAGATTCCTTATGCCGGTATTCAATTGTAGCCTCTGGGAAGATCGTTGCATATCCATCAACATCTAGAAGTTTTAATAAGTCTTCAAAAAAATCGAGTGTCCAACCTAATCACAACTTTACCATCATCATCCTTTACTAGTTTACGTGCCTTATCAAAGTGAGATACCGTGAACCAAGAAGAACTTAGGGTAATGTATGGATGAAGAAAATCCAAGAGCTGTAGAGAAAGCCCACTATCAAATATGGCTTGCATCCAATATTTTTATCAGGGATCTTATTCTTTCCTGCACTCGCATATCCACCTATCCTAAGTCCGTGTCTCCAATGTTTCCCAAATTTGAGGAAATGTGTGTATGAGAGGGAAACTCCTAAGAAGGTATATTGCATCCTCTCCTTGCCTTTTGAAGAATTTGACATCAATTTTGGCTTCAAACTTGATCGAACCTTGAAAATTTCATAGAAACAATTTTGAAAACTTTGAAACACCGAAGTCTCGAAAGTACGAAAAAAAAAACCCATGAAAATAATTTGATTCCGAAAAGATGAATCCAAACTCGAAAATTTGAAATCTTCTCGCTTCTGAAACTCAATAATCATACTTCAAAAATTTCGAAAAGCAACAAGTTTCGAAGGTCTGAAAATAAAGAAGTCCCAAAGGTCTGAAAAGTAACAAGTTCCAAAGGTCCGAAATGATGCTAACTCTGAAAATGAACTCCAAAATAAAAGTACAAAATCAAACTACAAAAGCACAGTTCCAAAATGCCAAAATATAGAACTCCGAAAAGGTATACCTCGAAAAGGAAAACCTCTAAAAGGAAGACCTTTGAAAGCACACTAACTCTTAAAGCTAAAGATTTTAAAGATTTGAAATGAGTTTTTTTAAATCCTTGGGTTCGATGAGACTTGATGCATGTATGATTCGAGGCTCGCAAGATTGAATGAAAGACCAAAAACATGTTTGAAATGAATAAAAATAAACAACGAATCAGCAAAGTGGCTTCCATGTTTAAGCAAGAAGAAGAATGGAAAGAAACAACAAAAAAACCATGGCAATCTAAACCAAAAAGATTAAAAAAACCAAAAAATTACCTTGAAATTGATGCCTAAAAGTATGATATGGTGCAAAAAAACAATGAGGTGTTAGAGTGAAAATGACGGGTGAAAATCCAAGTTTATATAGGTAAACATGAAATTAATGCCCAAAATCCGACACATGTGGGGTGGTTGGGAATTAAATGTTATACAGAGAGTCTGAAATCTAAAATGCAAGCATGACCGTTCTAATGTGAAACCCGAAGTCTAAAACCTGAAAGACTGAAGTTCTGAAATTTTGGAACTTTAGGATTTTAGACTTCAAAACTCGGGAATAAAAATAGCCCAGTGTAAAGTGAGACTCCAAAACCCAAAACCCAAAGTTCCAAAATTTTGGAACTTTGGACTTTAAGAGTTCGAAACTAGAACACTAAAACAATTGAAAATGTCAATGAGAACTCCAAAACCTAAAAGCTCGAAGTTCCAAATTTTGAACTTTAGGATTTGGGACTTCAGAACTTTAAGCCAAAATTTTTACTTACAAATGATACAAAATCCAAAGTGAGAGAACCTCCACATTCTGAAGGCTAAAATTTCAGACTTTTCAAATCTCTTGATCCTCGAAAAATTAGGCAAGAAATTTCACATAATGGTAGAAAATTTTAAAAGCTACCCTCTTGTTACATATAACTAAAAGTTTAGCAACACATTATCCCACTCAAAGGCATGTAATCAAACACTTATATTGGTTTGTCAAGGTTTCACCACCAAGGGAAGACCAACATTACAATAAATTGATTTATCCTTTTGTTATCTAATGAATTTGTGAAGGGTATTAAAATTATCTATGGATTTTACATTGTTAAAATTCATTAAAGGTTATTATGAGTTTATGTGAATAATATATACTTATAGGAAAACATATTATTAGACAAGTGAAAGGAAAAAAATTATATAACATAACTAAAAGTGTTAGGAAATAAGGGATAAAATATGCGGAATAATCCCTCATAGAATCACAATAGTAGAAACTAATATGCATAAAATATTATAGATCTCAAATAAAAGTGTAGAATAAAATAACACAATAAAAAAAAAAATATTTAACGTGGTTCACCAAATTTGGGCTACATTCACCAAGAATCACTTGCTTAGATTTTATTACAAGCCACCACTCTCTCAATACAATACCTAGATCTATTTGGAGCTATGCTCAACAAACTCTATAGAATTCACACCCGAATTCAAAACACATCTACAATGTTACATTATACCTACCATATGCATAAAACCACATAAGTAGACAACTACTTAAGCAATTTTACAAAATCGTGGGTATTAAAACCATGGGCCAAAACCGTCCCATAAACCTATGGGTCAAAAATCCCACCCATATAAGAAAATCACGTTTCCCAAGATATTTGGGCACATTTTAAGGCCAAATTGTTTTTTCAGGGCTGCACCCCTAAACTCTTGCTACGGGGCTACCACCCCGGACCCCCACTCAAGGCTTGGCTCTACAAGACAACTATGGAAAGTTTATATTACTCTTAGTGTATAATCTTCAACACTTTCTCACATGAAAATAGGCTCCACAACCTAACAAAAGAAGTTATAATAATTTAGAGTACCTTTAGGACTATAAGGAAGAAGGGAAATATTGTATGGTAGTTATATGGTCATGTATTATGGAACTTTCCAATTCCATTGTAAGAAACAAATCATGATTAGTCTTAGATCAACTTGTTTTCCTTATTTATACATCTTGATATTTTTGTTCCATTATATATAACTAAGTCTTCATCTCCTCTTATGTATCCGAGATATCTTTATATCGCTTATCATCATTATAAGTATTAATGTGTAATACTAGTTATGCATGGTTAATTTTAAATTAATTATTTCATAATAACCTCACGTTACATAACCTTACTTCATATATATTGTTTTTCATATCACATTTAAATTCAATATTTTTTAGGGTGTAAACACATACAAGAACAATAAAAATGATTTTAGACAATTAAGTTAGAGGAATTAAACTTCAATTCCTTAGACAAACAATAACAAGACATTTCAAGAGAGAAGCCTATACTATAAGGTTGGAATGGACCCAAGTGTATGCATAGTATACATATCCCAAATATTTCTTGAATTATACCTAAATATATCTAAACCATTTGTGTTTGGATATTCCAATATTGTTCTTATTCTACTTAAATTTATTAGATCACACCTAAATGGTCATGATTTGGTAAAATTTAGTCAAATAATGACAAAAGGTTCTAATATATTCCCAATTTCCCCCAAATATTACTTTTTTACACCTAACCACAACTAATTACATCCTAAAAAGTCCATAGGAAGTTACCCACATCGTTGTACATAATGTACCGTATTAGAGAGATATATTATATTTATCATTGTATGTTGTGGGTCTAACCCCTCTAAATTGTGACATAGGAATAACCTTCTCCAAGATAATTATACACCAACATTATGCAAATTAACACTTTTATCTATCATCTCATGTCTATCCAATTGCATGTTCAATAATGTCCCCTTATTTTTCTTTGTAATAACATTTTAAACCCTAGAGACCTTTCCAAACATGGTTGTGGTACTCTCCTTCGAACCTCAATTTGAATTTTCTCCCGTAAATTATGTTAGCCTTTCTAATTATGATTCTTTAGTCATCAACTATCATATTTTAAACTTGTCCATTAGGCGTGTCCCGTGTGGATGATGTACTCTCCTTATAAATAATGTGTATGGATGTCATGTTGGTATCCAAATTTGTTCTCCTTTTCAGTCTGAGCAACACCATAGATATGTCATGGAGCTTAAAGACATATTAGACCATGTTGTATGTCATTGGTAGCCAGGGATATGGTTTAACTAGCACTTAGGTTTGTGGAGAAATGGATAGCACTCCAATAGGACTTGATCTTGTCCTAGCTGTTTTAGGTTGTGCCTTACAACCAAGGTAAGAGGACCTATTTTGTAACCTTGTAATGGTGAAGGAGATGAAGATGTCCTTCTCTTTGCTTGAAATTTTGTGATGGAGACCTTGATGAAAACATGATCAACACCCCAAATCTGAACTCTCACAAGTTATCACTTCTCAAAACATGGGTATGTTCTCAAAACAAGGCAAAGGTTACTAGAGACATTGGAAATCCTGATCATTATGCATACTTTTGCAAATAGATTTTGATCTTTTGTGGGAATACACATGCAAATCAGGGATAGGACATGATAGGATCTCTGTTGTTAGATTATTTTTGGTGGGGGATTGACAAGACAAACTCGATAGATCGATATTTGACAATCCATACAATACTTGAACAACTATCATATGAAATGCCTAAAATAATCGTGGATGTTCTTTCAACCAGAAGAGGCACAAATGGAAGCCTAGGTTGCACTCTTCACACAATATTTGAGAACTCACCACAAAATATTGAAGTAAAGAACTCAATTAAACTCAAAAATCCATGATCAAACCATGCCTAAGGTACCCCAAAGTCTTACAAGAAATCTCTGCAAATCAACGAAGGTAAAGTGATTTTAAATTTATTTATCTCCTTATCGGATGAAGGGTCTACTCAATACGAGATTGCAAATGCCACTAAACTATCAACCAAAAATGGAGATCATGTGTGACTTCTAAAGACTTTCAATGCAATATTTCAACAAGAACAATGAAATTTATTTGCAGGCATTTAAAATTGATAACAGACATCATATTTCCCAAAGAAAAACATAGATTTAATTCAAAACTTGTTAGATTCAACAGCAGGGGAGAGTTACATGAACAATCTCAGAGTTGTGTGGTGGCTATACACTTGTAACCAACCCACATACATGAATTTTCCAACACATGAGACATTAACTGCCCTTTGGTGGATTTTCTCGAAAATGAGATTTTTCCCACTTACTCATGATTTTCAACTCCCTCCTCTTATAATTTCTCCAAAATGCACTATATATCCTATGCCACATTGGATCCTTCTTTCCCAACAAAATAATATGCCATGGGATCAAGTCTGTTACAACAACTCTTCATGATTCAATGAAAATGACATCAAACAGAAAAACACTCACATGTTGTCAGGTGTGTCAAAAAGAATTAAATCATTACAAATATATGGATCATTATCCATCTTGTAGGCACATTTTTTTATCATTGAGGCATGCAAACACCTTTGAATCATCATTTTCACCTTTTTACCTTTTCAAATTACTTCTACAACTTTTAATTTTTTCATTTCATGTTTTTCACGGGCCTGAGCAAAAATTTCATAAAAAACACCATAGATCAAAGAATTAAGTCATGAAAATGATGCCAATGCTTCTCGGGAGGCCAATACAACACAAAATCATATAAGATTTGATGGAGAAATCATGATTCCAAGCTTCTTGGAGCTCACATGGTGGTAAAAATAGATGGATGCACAGTAATTGTTGATCTTACATCAACCTTTCATATCAGCTCTCCATGTGGAAGATGCAATCCAAAAATAAGCTCAATATTACCTTTTTAAACTTTGGATAAGGCGGGACACGTGTCAAAAAATTATTGGATCGGGCCCATGCCTTTAAAAAATGCATTTATGACCTTTTAAAAATTTGGAAAATTTTGCCACTTTTCCCCGCCTGCCTCCTGGGCCCGCCACGTGTCCAAAGGTGGGTCCCATTGAAACTGCGGACCAATTCTATCAATTTTTCCTCTTTTGTGGAAAAAGGAAATTTTTTCACAAAACCTCTACAGCCCGATGCCTATCTCTTCCCCACCACGTGGCGCTCTCTAATTCACCGCGGGCTAAGTCTCTTATTCTGCCTTCAAACCTTCCTGCAAAATTTGAAAAATTTAAAACTTACCACGGGCCCGCGCTCCTCCTTTGACTTCTTAGAAGGTGCCATATGTCCACCATGGATAGGCTGCGAGGCATGCTTCCCATTTACACTTTAGCTTCTTTTTCCAAAAAGGAAAAATTTTACTTTGTCCCCCAAAGCTCCATGATCCCACACAAGCTTCAAACTTACACCTAGTCGGGGCCACACACAAAATTTTGATTTTAAAACATTTTGCCAAAATTGTAAAATTTTCAAAGTTTCCCCGAGGTCCGAACCTCCACCTCCTCATACAAATTTCTTGCAAGCGCAATGCAGACCATTTTTCAATTTTGATATTTTTACCTCCAAAGGCAAAAAATCTCAAAAACTCTCAAAACCCCACTTATCCATTTTTCTTCCTTGACACGTGTCACTTCCTAACTTGTAGTAGAGCTTTGGCCCAAAATTTGATTTTTACCATTTGAAGTTAAAAACTTCAAAGTCATTGCAAAAATCCGCTGCCCCATCCTATCCTTTCCTGGACACATGTCCACTAGGGATTGGCCTAGGGCCTTCAGGCCAAATATTCACTTTATCACTTTGAGCCATAAAACATAAAAATTCTACAAGTCCCTCTCGCCATCCACATAACCCTAGACCAAAATATGTGCCACGTGTCCTCTCCCTATTCGTAGGCCTTTGGGCCAAAATTTGTCTTTGAAAATTTTGCAAAATGAAATCAAAATTTCCTAAGGAAATCCACCACCCGCCAATCCCCTAACCAATCAAAACATGCCACGTAGGCACCTCTTGCAGAAGGCAGAGCCATGGATCAAAATTTTCCTTTTTGCCAAAATTTCAAAAAATGATAAGTTAGAAATATTTCCTCGACACCCCCTGGCCAATAGGAAACCGCCACATTGCCATTACCTTCCGATGATGAATTTGATGGGAAAATGACACCTGTATGACCGTCAAAACGTAAAAATTTCAAAGGATGCCCTAGAATTCAAAATTTTCAATGAGGATGGAAAATTTCTTGATTTTAAATCAACTGAAGCATGATTTGACATTATTTTCGACCTTGGGAATGTGTCTTCAATTGCAAACAATTAAAATTTGATCAATTTCAATTTTTTGCATGATCTGGTAAAGGGAAAATGACACAGCCCGCAAAATTGGAAAAACTAGGGCACAAAAAGGGGCAAACTTGGAATATTGTTTCAAATTAGGGAAAACAACAAGTTTGTGGGCATTTTTGAAGCATTCAACTGGAGGGGATGAATTACAGATCACCAATTTGAGAGATAAAATCTTTCTGAACAAAATAGGATATGAAAACTAGGGCACACCATGCCACTTAGAAATGGCACCAACATGTCAAACTCTCAAAACATCCTCTTCTCTAAATCATGGACAAATGTGATGACCTCATAATCCCACAAAGGTAAGTCAACCCTCCTAAAGCATGTGGTTTATACCCACTAAAGATCACCAAAAATTATAGTGAATGATCTATTCCATATGTAGAGGGAGTTATAAAACTTATCTCTCCTTCTACACATGACATAGATATGTGACTATAATAGGGTGATCTACATGAGGATCAACCACATGAGGCTTTATAACCCCCTCTACCTATGACATCTAGATGAAAAATTGTAAGGTGGTTCTCTAAGTGAATATTGAGTACATGACAAATTATCACTCCTTTTCATATGACATACAATTCCTCAATAAATTCTATTAAGGCTCTTCCCAACCTTGTTCAACTTTCAAAACTCAATTTTTGGGACACTCAAACTTGCACACATTTTTCAAAGTAATGATAATTTAGTGACCACTAACATATGATAATTGATTCTTATTTAGACATAAGTGTACCTAAATCTATATGATCACCACTAATCAACGTTAATATGGTCAAATTTATTTAAATAATGACTAAATTTTCTTATATATTTCTAATTATTAGCAAATCATCCTTTATGTTATTAATCACACCAAATATGCCATAATATTGGACCTAGGTGATGATATCCTAAGGAGAAATAATGTAAATTGCTATGAGATCTACCACCATTTATATCAGAACTATTTCTTTTCCAAACCTTGTGTAGCAAATATATTCTCTTGAACTTGGTAGGTTTCCCATTTCTACACCAAAGATGTGCTCCTATTCCACCATCTTAAACCTATGTCATTTTTCTTAGACTAACAAAGGATAAATTTTATTACTCGTGCATGTAATTGCCTTGAACTACCTCCTTTTTATCCAAAATGAAATAAGGCCCTTGAATGGAAACCCCATTTATCACTAGGCCCTTTCATATTGAATCCTACCTTGGTATTCTATAATAAATTCCTAACCCCGTTGGTCTTTTGGTCCATAAATCTAAGATGACTTACATAATTGAGTATGATGCTTCTACACCATGTGATCTTACTATAGAATATTATAATCCCCTTATGATTCACCCATGGCTCACTTCCTATTTTACTAATTCTTGAAAAATCCTTGGATTTACCATATTAAACTCTTTCATTTTCAATTCATTCCAAGTCCTTGAGGAAGATGAATACTCTTGGAGCATGTAGGATGACATTGATAAATTTTTTCCACACTCTAGAACGATTCCTAAACATTAATCAATAATAAATTCATTTACTTTAAAAGGACGCCAATGTTCCAAAAGTAGATTTCAAGTGATAAAAGGAGCATATCATATTTACTAAAATAAAAATGTATGTGTTGTACATTTTCTTGTTTTAATTTGGAAAAATATAATCCTTAGTGTTAAAAATGGTTATGATTTTTAAGCCTAAAGCTTGAACTTGCAAAAACACAACAAAACCTATGAGAATTACATATTTACAAAAACCAATTTTTTTCCATAAATTCCATCACATATTCCTTCATATCTTTGCATAAACATTATAAAGATGTGTCATTCTCATTCTACTTCCTGAAAATATGATTTTAACTTACTTATAATATGATTAAATATTTATTATTTATTTATGAGCAACATGTAATAAGATACCTATAATTCATAAGTGCCTCTTATTTATTTTAATTTGCAAGCCATTAAAAGAATTATGAAAAAATAAAAACATAATCTAGGCATAATTCTATACACATTGACAAATTTTAAAAAAACCTCATTCTTTTAACAAAATAACATCTATCTTGTATCCATTTTGAGGGTATGCTTCTTCACACACACACACACGCACACACACGCACACGCACGCACACGCACACGCACACGCACACGCACCACGCACACGCACCACGCACACGCATGCTTATCTTGTGATTGAGTATCCATTTTGAGGCATGCTTAACACACGCACACGCACACACACACACACACACACACACACACACACACACACACACACACACACACACACACACACACACACACACACACACACACACACAACACACACACACACACACACACACACACACACACACACACACATTACAAAATGAACTACTCATCAAATCCATGTATATGTCTACCTAATTTCCACAAAAGTGTGTCCAAATTTATTTGATTTTTCTATTTAGCACTCCTACTCGTGATTTCTTATGTCCTATGCTATTTTTGAAAATTTGCACCTCTTAAAAAAACCTTGTTTGACCAACTAGAACACCAAATTTTCTCAAATAATTAAATTTTGAAATCTAAACTCAAAATTTTACATTTCTTAGTGTTAACATTTTAAAACATATTGAGCTTAGGTATCAAAAATCATCCAATTTCATGTATGTGTGTTTCAAAACATGTTTTCATCTTATGATCCTATTTTTATCCACCATTTCCAATCCCCATACTATTGTCCAAATAATCCAATAATTTAGGTATATTATTTTCAATATTATTGTTGTTTACATCCCTAATTATAAATATCAAGATAATCTTTTACAAGGCCTAAAAATCAATTGTTTTTTCCTTAAGTTTATAAGCACCGCTACCCATTTAGGGAAATAAGAAATCTATAATTTTGTAGGTTCTTAGGGAAAAAGTACACAAAATGGAGTGAAGTTTTTAATCATGAGAATAATAGATTGTATCCATCCATGTGCTTTTAACATATCTACATTTATTTGGAGCATCTCACCACTATGTATTTCAATAGGAGTACAAAATGCTCATATGAGACTTATTTATTTTAAGGTAAATTTTCAAGTAAGGCATATATTTCTTATGGTTACACATTTTCACTTTCACATCATGATGATTATCATTACACTAATATACATCCTATAGTGGAAACTAAAGAGGATGGTTGAGGATGTAATGTCTATGCATAAAAAATATTGATTTAAAAACTTGAATTTGACGTCTATTTGACCATCATAGCCTAGAATGCTATTGAAGCTACTCTTATAATTATGGTTTTTTGTTTTCAATATGATTATTGTCTATGACCTTGATTATAAATATAAATATTTTTTTTTCAAGGCCTCAAAATGAATTGTACCTTAATTTTTAGACATTGTTTCCCAATTAGGAAAGAATAAGAAATCTATAATTTTGTAGGTTATTGAAGTGAAAGAACACAAAATTGAGTGAATCTTTTGAAGATCAAAACCAATAATTACATTAATAATTTTTTTCAAACATGTCTACATTTTTTTATTGGAGCATCCTAACACTTTATAAGTCATTAGGAGAGTACAAAAACCTCATGAATGATATTTCAAGTTGTTTACATTGGTAAATTTTTAAGGTATCTATTACATATAGGTTCACATTGTGACTTTCCCATCTCGACGATTTTCATTCATTATATATATATATATATATAAGTGACCTATAATGGTAGCCATGGGGAATGATCAAGGGTTGTGATGTCTATGGAAAATAATTAGTTAATGACCTTAAAGTTGACGTCCATTTAATCCTCATGGCTTAGCATTTTTAATTTTTACTTAGAGAAGGTGCTCACAAAATTGTAATATCTTGGGCATACAATGGAGTTTGTGGCCCATAATGTGTTCTCGAAAAATTTTCTTAGGAACCTTATGCATTCACATATCTAAATTAAGTCCATATATATTCTTGTAGACAATCATTTTTTCACTCTCATGCCCTCTCATTATGTACACCCCTCACCCTTTCCTAGTGCACTCATTCCCATATTATTTTCAAATTACACACTTTCCTCCTAAAATCATATTTTCCCCATGTCCCATTTTATTTACCATTAAATTCTTATTATCCCCATTTATCCTTAGATTTAAAATCTCTGCTAATCCCTAGTATTTATATAATCCCTAATCTACCATAAATCCCTTAATTATTATAACCCTATCCTAAACCCCTCATTTAATTCCCTTATGGGATTCTCATCCCCTTTCATCATTACTCCCCATTAACTCCTTCCCTAGGATTCCCCCCACTCCTCTCACCCTCTCCTAAGATTCCACAAACCATTAAACATCCCTTACATGCGTACATGGATAAAAATATCCCGCTAGTCATTTACTAATATATTATCACCATTTCATTATCATTCTAACATCTCTTTATAGACTCCTCATCCCAGTCATCAATGATTGACCTAGGTCACCATCAACCCTACCCCGTCCTACTTAAACAAACTCACCCCTCCTCTCAAAGCGATGAAAAATTTCAAATCATTCGTATACTCTGTGATTATTGAGTTTTGCATCCCATTGTTGGAGCTCTTGTTGTTAGCTAATCACCTTGTTATCCATTTCATGTCATTGAGAAATATTGGGGTTTAGAGAAGAATATTGTGTAAAGATATCATTCATGCATGATTTTGTTCTATATTTTAAGGTTTTCATAGATATTTGCCAAGCTATGTATTATCCTTCAACCATATTTATCCATCCTCAAATCCATCTATCCATCCCGTATCTTTTAAAGACACCACCCCTTCTCCAGCTTGTCATCAACTCGGGTCTAGTTTCCATCAACCCATAATCTCTATCCATTAGATTAATCTTAACTTGCATCCTTGTGCATCTTATCCACTTTTTTTTTGCATCCCATTCACCCCTCTACATCTTATTCATCTTATCCAATGCTATGTCTCCTATCTTAGAATCTCATAACCCACACCTACCTAGATTCAACATTATTTTTACACACCTTACATAGGTTGTCATCAACTTTCTCTACATCCACTTCACATACTATGTTGCTTACACCTAATTACTTATTCTTTGTTCTAGACTTTATTTATACAATTCTACACCAACTTCTCATTTTTCTCCTACACATTTTGGGACCAATCATGCTTCATTGTCATCGACTATACCATCTACTCTTGGGTTTCCATCGGCCTACTCTAGTTTGGAGTTTATTTCGTATCCCCTGTTATTAGTTATCATTTCATTTTATCTTTATCTTATTAGATATATACTTCAGACTTTGTTATCTACATATGTCCATTTCATTATTTATTATATGTTATTATTATTATCACGTGGGATGACATCCTTCCTAATAAGTTTTCTCTTCTTAGAACTAACTTTTTTTGGTAGCCCGCCATATCTATCACTTATCCTTTCTCTATGTTTAGTATTAATTGTTATGCGGGTTTTCAATTTTCTGTAGGAAAGATCTAATTTTGAACACATATGCCATATTCATCGCTATCCATATCAAGAGGTCCCCAAACCCTTCCATCTTTTTAGGTTTTCTTGATTTCTAGTTTAGTCTCCACTAATCTAAAGTAGTAAGTGAATAATATTGAAAAACATTCTAACACGCCCAGGTGGGACTTCGACTTATTTGGTGAGGTATTTTGCATTTTTATTTCTTTCTGTTTCACCGTTTTCTTTACATTTTGAATGTGATGAAATAGATAAGGATGTGGGTAAAGGAGGAATACCTATTATGATGGTTGGTTTAAAGGTTGTGCATGCGTTCTAACTTCTTGATCCAATACCGACCGTGAGATCTTCCTTTTGGCTAGGAGGAACTACCCATAGAAAAAAAAACCACAAAAGAAGAGTTAAATAATATATGGCAGTGGGCTACCTAGCGTATGCTTGGATCTCAGGAAGTGTGATGCTTCCTAGAGGGATGTCAATCCACTATTTTTATTAAACAAATCTAGTGTTTGTATTCTGATTTGGGTACCTTAGATCACTATCAGCATTGATCTAATTAAATACTAAAAACTATGCGGGTCAAGGTATTCAGGTCAAGTTGCAGTTGTTCGTGTGGTCTCAAGTCAAAGACAGGTCTCAAAGCGGGGTTGGGTAAGGTGTTTGGGTTGTTTTGGTAGGTAGGTTTGTTGTTAGTTTACACAGTGTTGATAGGCATAGAGACTAGCATCGGGTGGTATGATCGACCACGGTTAGGAATAACCAATGACAGCTTTACGTGTAACTAGAGTCGGTGGAGTTAGGCTGATAAAATTCAATAAGATTTGGTTGTGGGGTTTGAGCTAAGGTCAGGAAAAGATGATAGAGGGTATGACGAGGTATATGAGTATCTTAGGAACACTCAAACATATGTAGAGGTTAGGTATAGGTGGTTTTATGATGTGAGTGGAGGAATGGTGGAGTTTACAGAAAGAGGAATAGTGGGGGAAAAATAATACAAGTAGAAAATGACAACAAATATGACAAAAACCTTTAAAACAAGATAAGAATGAAATAACACAAGTGATAAACGCACTTACTGATGTTACAGGTCTAATGGCTAGGTGGTGGTGATGATGATTGGTGTGATGGAGATTGGTGCCACAGTGGTGCTTCCCGGAATGCTACCATGACAGTAATACCTCTGGATCTGTCTCAATGCTAGCTATGGCTACTTGAATGTGTGAAAGAGATTTGGTTCTTTCTTGCATATAGGTATGCTTTTACTCCCCAAAATTAGAGAATTTGGCCAATCTCTCAAACAAGGTTACCAAAATGGTTATAAGGTAACCGAAAACGGTCATGGTTGATCGACGCGTTAGTTTAGGGATAATCGACGTCACTTAAGATGGGATTCTCTAGGTTTACTAAAATTGATAGATCTTCCTTCATTTGGGTCAGGTATGTCCATTTATTCATGGATTAGAATGGACGTTATATTTTTATGAGCAAGAAGGTAGTTAGAGGAATAATAAGCATTGATTTTTTGGGTTGAACTAAGTCTTATTCATTTATGGAAACATGCTATGAATAGGGTCTATGATGAGGTGTATAGGTGAGGTGGCTAGGTGAGGTGTGCATCCATTTAATTAAAGTAATTAAATTAATAAATGGGATGAGGATGGGTATTAATTTAATTGTAAATAATTAAATTAATATTAATGTGGGGTATAAGGGTCATGGTTAGGTGAACGTGTTTAAGTTGGTTATTTGAAAGAGGACCAAGGGAAGTGTGACCCAATTTTGGTGTCTACATTTTTCCCCTTTTTGTCATCTGGCTTGTATTCGTAAGTGACACTAACAAAAATAGGAAATGGTTATGTCAAGTGTAAGTGAGGGTGGTGTTGTCCCAAGCATGGGTGAAGGTAACCCCCCTCAAACTAGGAACCGATGGGGTGTAAGATAGAATCGGTGAGTGGTTTGATAAAAGGAGGAGGTGGGAAAATCAAGTTCAATGGATGCATTGGGTAAAGGGTAAAGGTCAAATCGGGTAAATAGGTAAATGGGCCATGGTCGAAAGTAGTATCGATTGAATGACCACACACATTGGAAAATGCGGCATGGTACCAGGTTTAAAAGTGTTTAAACGCTACGTTGTCTAAGGTTGATAGGTCTATCCAAAAAAGGTTGAAGTGTTTTCAGTATCATAGGTATTAGATATGGTGTGGAAACACACCATATTTCAAGTGCAGGAATGTGTAGGTATGTTCCAAAGACACCAAATGTCAAGTCAAGATAAATAGCATGACAATAGGTAAGGTAAGGTCGGTTGGAAAAACAACACAAGTAACAACGTCACAATATACGGTGAGCACATAGGGTAAAAGGTATCAAAAAGTGGTTTAGGTCAAGGTATATAGATAACGGCATGGGTAAGGCCAAGGTTTAGGTAAAATACAACTCTTGAGATGCATCAAAGGTAATGTAGGGGTAGGATTGGTTTGTAGGTATGGTTCAATAGGTGTTTCGGGATGATAAAAAGTGCATTGGCACTAATGGTTGTAGGAAAAGGAAGCTTAGCAAGATTAATTAGTGATAAGAGTGGACCGATTTTGGTTATAGGTTGACCGGCGTCGGTTGGCTAGGGCACAAATAGGGATCGGTGTCGGTCAGTCGGGTTGGTTTATAAAACAAAAATTTCTATATTTTATAGAATCATTATTGTGTTATACCATTGGAGAAAAAAATAGAGCCATTTTACTTTTAGTGATTTTCCCAAGAGAAAAGGAAAGGTGTTGTACTCAAATATGGTGGAGAGTGCACATTGGTGAGAGGAGCTAGGGAGTCGGGTTCACGAGCTCGGGATTGGGTGGAGGTGAGGAGAGCATTTGGTGATGGCAAAAGTAGGAGAGGGGCCGGGTGGACCACCAAAGTGTAATAGACCAACGTGCCCCCATGAAGACGACATCACAACGAGGTAAGATTTTATCTCATTCTTTGTTGGTTAGGTGATTTTATTTGTAGAAATCGGGTTTGGGTAAAATGTGTTTGGGGGAAAATTAAATTTGAATTTGGAATGCATAGGGAGAAAATAGGAAGGGAGGAAGGTGTAGTTAGGTGAATGAGGGTTGGGGAGGGGTTAAGGGGGATTTGGGTAGGAATGGGTGGGTAGTGAGGGGGAAATGGGGAATTTTGAGAGAAATAGGGTAGGGTTTCATGGATTTTCACCGCGACAAAGACCAACGTCGGTGGTAGTTAGCTAACATCGGTTGTAGATGGGGTGGAAAATGCCGGTATAGGGGCTATGGTCGGTCAATACTAATTGATGTTGGTCATCATTCGAGAGGAAATTGGGCCCAAAATTAAGGTTAGTGGGTGGGTGAGATAGGTCAGGAGATGGGAAGGTATAGTTGCCTAAAAATGTTTGGGTAAGGGGGATAAATAGGTATGGTCGAGGGGTGTGAAATTGAGATTGGGGAAAGGTAGTCAATTAGGGTTGGGGTGGGTAGATAGGTCATGAGATAGGAGAGGTTTTGGTCAAGGGTGGAGTTGAGTATGGTCGGGGTCTAATGATTTTATGGTTTTTTGTATTCAGGCGAGGGACCAGTTGCGGATGCGGGATAGGGTACCTCCCATACTATTAGCAGTATGAGGGAGCGCTACGGTTGAGGAGTGACACCATGTTATAGATGTGGGCTTGATTAGGGTTAGACACTATCAAAGACGTGGTCCAAGAGATGAGTTTGATGGTCTCCCTCATTGATAGATGGGATTTGGTGACCAACACATTTCATTTTTTGACAGGTGAGATGACCATCACCTTAGAGGATGTTTATAGGATTTTGCAGCTGCCAACATAGGGACGCAGGTGTATTCAATTTCCTTAGAGGCATATGAGGAGTTGATGTTGACAGTGTTTAGTGAGGGGCTGGCAGAGTTGAGGTTCCATAATGCCAACATGAGTTATGGAAATATATACCAGCCCATCCTGAGGAGATGAGGCTAGGAGTTATGATGATGGAGGAAGTCTATTGTTTTACACTGCTAGATGTGGAGGGTGGGAGATTCCCATGGTAATTGGTGGGGTACTTGCATGATATGATGGAGGATAAGACCCGGTTTTCATGAGCACCCGCATTATTGGTGTAGCTGTACAGAGAGTTATGATCCTATGGGTGATTACAATGATTCAACTTATGTTGTACCTTCTTTCATCATTGTTGGGCATACGAGCATATCATGTGTGTTCATCCAGTAGGCATGCCTTGACCTGATGCATTTGTGGTGGGCATGGTTCGGGTGGGCTATAGGCGATGGGTACCTACTGTTGGAGAGTTCCGAGCTGCCAAGGATACACAGGATGTAGCATATTATAGGCGTGTATTAGAGAGGTTGTCCGGTGTGGACATCATTTAGAGGCCTTATGTGGGCTTCCCATCATATAGGTAGATGGAAGATGAGCTGGAGGAGATATAATTGCTCTGATGGATAGAGGGGCATGGTGTAGGAGAGCACGAGATGATTCTCATTGACAGGGTTAGATGACAGTTTGGGTTTCTATAGGATGTATCTCCACCATTTCCAAATTATAAGAGGGACAACATGGAAAGGCATATGCCTCTACCACAACCGACAAAGTGCCTACGGGGGAGGAGCAGGTGGTAGACTGGAGGATTGATGATGCCATATTTATAAATAGGTATAGATGGTAGTGGGCAGCACAACTGCGAGTAGTACCACCATCACAGCTTTAGAGAGACACCCTACAAGGGTAGGTGATGGCTCTGAATTACAAAGTTGGGGATAGTGTAGGGACAACTAATGGGGTTAGAGGCACATGTTTCCACATTGCAGCATGTAGCAGCCCTATAGGCCTGTAGCAAAGACAGGATAGGTACTTGCATAGGGTGGAAATGGAGATGGGAGTACAGGCTGCCCTACAAGCACATGTTATAGGTTTGGAGGGATAGTTGACCACCGCACATGCACAGTTGTGGCCCTTCAGGCCTCAAGTATAGGCATAGGAACCTACACAAAGCTTAGGGACGGGTCCCCTTTACAAGCGAGGCGGGACAGTCCCTCGGTATAGGTAAAGGGTCGAGGATGATGGTGCCATCTGCAGACAATACCCATGACCAGGTTAAGGGATGCCTTATGAGAGGTGAGATATTATCGGGATCATCTCGCTGGATGTAGGGATAGATTTCCCTTCTTATGTAGAGTATAGAGCATAATAGGCCTCGAGTGAGAGGAGCGGGTTGTGAACCCATAGTGTGGAGAGCATAGGGGGTTAGTGAGCCCTACGTGATAGGGTCGGGGTGAGGTTAGTAGTTCAAAGAGGAAAGCTCTAGGTGAGGTACTAGCAGACGTTAGGTTGCGGGCCGATGGAGGGCGGTGAGATGCTAGTGGGATGTCGTACAAGAGCAGAGGAGGAGGAGACAGATGAGACTAGCCCAAAGGATATCGTGGGGGGTGATGATTAGTCACCGAGATGATCATTGTGTTGATTTTTTTATATATATACCAACCTGCGTATCAAAGATAGCGAGGATGTATATCGAGTTTTTGGTTTTTTATTGTTATACCGGCCTACGTGTTGAAGATAGTGAGGTCATATCGATCGATTTGAGATATTCTTATTTATTTGTATCTCGTGTACATATATTTGTATACCCGACTTTTTCACTTATATAGATGATGATATATATAATTTCAATGGTGTACTTGTAATTTTCATTATTATTTATGTATGTGATGGAAACTAGGTGAATTAGGCATGATTGAGTCAAGGTCTTATAGGCATGGTTGAGTTAGGTCGATTAGGCATGTTGGAGTCAAACCATAGGCATGATGGAATCAAGTTATAGGCATGATAGAGTCAAGTTGGTTTAGGCATGATTGAGTTAGGTTGATTTAGGCATGGTGGAGTCAGGTTGGTTTAGGCGTGATTGAGTCTTGTATTTAATTTTGATTTAATGTCCAAGTTGTTTATAACATGGGAGACAAATGGTGATGTATATGCATGTTATGGTTTACATTTCCAAATATTTACTATAGTGGAAATGTGAAAATGATATATGAATGATTTGATGATGTGGTAAAAATGTGTATTAATTAATGCTTGTTTGGTTTAATTTCCAGTTGTTGATATAAAATGAAAACTAACTAAGGTATAATGGGAATATGAAAGTGAAAGGGGAATTGGTTAGGTGAAAGAATGGTAGAGAAAACCTCTAAGGGCCCCATGCCCTCGAAGTACTCGCCCACACATCCCCAATGAAAATGTGCCTAAGGCCAATGTAGTTCTCCCATAAGCTAGGGGATAATATGATGAAGTAGAGGAATGGGTTGGTAGGTTTTAGGTATGATTGAGTGTAGGTCATGGGAATTGTTAAGCCTTAGGTGATAGGAATGGTTGAGGTTAGGTCATAGGCATGGTTGAGTTGTTTTAAATCTAGGTGTTGATGATCTGGTCATGTATAGGATAATCAATAAGTAATAAGGAACGAAAATGAGAAGAGGTGAAAAAGAGCTACTTAATTGATAAGATCCGTAATGAGTCAACCATACCCCGATGGACTTATGAATGTAAGACCCTAAAGGCCTTACATAATGGACTATTCTAAGGATGAAGAAAGTCACATGATCATGAAATTTCATGGTTGCAGCAAGTCCCTTGAGTAAAAAGGAAATTAGGATGAAAAGGAAATGAGGTGAGAGTAGATGGTTAAGTGTAGCCTAGTGTGAGATAACATGTTTTTCTTAGAAAGAAACCCAAGATAAAAAATAGGCAAGTTCATGACAAAAATTTTATCTTTTTCATCATTTTTTTGTTTTTAATAGACTGATCAATGTGGGAAGTCTATATGGGATGAGTATATTATCTTCATGAAGTCTTTGTGAAGCTGATCAATGCAGGAAGCTTCTAGGTATTTTTATTGTATTTTTGCAAATGACTGTATATAGTTGTCCTTCGAGGGAGTAGTCTATTTATAACATCTATATAGAGAGAAGAGATGTCCCTTTTTGAGGGAGTCATCTTTTTGTTAGAAGTTTAACTCAAGGAGTTGAATCCCTTTTTGTTTTTGGATGTTTAAGTCATGGAAAAGACTATAGAGGAAGTGTAGGCTCTTGATCGAAAAGAAAACCATAGTACACGGGTTTTAACTATGAAAGGGGTGGTTTCAAGTGATTAATGACCATGGGATTCCATCTTGAAGAAGATGAAAAGTATCCATGAGAATCATACTATGAGTAGAGCCGTGGTACTCATATTGAAGATAAGGTTAAAAGGTGATGGGTAATCACATGATTCTTGTTTAGTCGTGGATCCTCAAAAACATGTAAGATGGAAGGTGAACAACACTCAAGGGATGAGTGATCAATGGACAAAAAGTGATATAGCACTTGATGTTAAAAATAAAATGGCTGAATATGCAAGGCATTGAGAGGCTTTGGTTCAGTTTACATTCCAGTGAAGATAAACACTAAGCACTGATCCATAGGAATGGGTAATGATATAAGGTCCAAGGAAATTAGGAGCAAATTTTCCTCGCTTACTTTTCTCTTCTTTAGTTACATGTTGATTTTCTTTTAGGACAAGGTCGCTAACTCGAAAGGTTCATTCGTGAACACTTATGTCATAGGCATGTTTGATACGTTTTGGTAGATTTGGAGATGGCCAAGAGCATTAAGACAACATTCATCTAATAACTCAAGTTACACTAAACGATCTTGGTGAAAGTCATCGTCATTGAGCATGTCTTGTAGTGAGATGCGAGAGAGATGGAATTCATATTGGTGAGATGCAGAGAGATGAAAGTCATATTGGTGAAAGTCATTGAGAGCATGTCTTGAGGTAAGATAGCCTCGATACCGCGTGACTAGAGAAAAGGCGTGGCGGGTGGTCGAAGTGTGAATAATAGTGTGATAAACCCACTAGGCAAAAGGAATGTGTGGATGCCAATCCTTGCCAATATTGTCAACTACTTTCATAAGAATTTTGTTCAAGGTTTTATTGATCAATCTTTCTTGGCCATTAGTTTGTGAGTAATAAGGTGATGAGAAACCGAGTTGGATGCCAAAAGTCTCGCATAGCTGACGTAGGGTTTTTTTTTTTAATTACTTTCCATTATCGGTGATGAGGCGGTGAGGAACACCAAAGTGATAAATGATGTGATGGTTGATGAATTCACATATTTTCTTGAATTTTATAGAAATGAGGGGGATGGATTCTACCCATTTAATATAATATTTAGTAGCGGTAACAATCCATTGATGGTGTTATGAAGAATGGGGATTTATCTCACCAACAAGATCCAAGCCCCATTGAGAAAAGAACTAAAGGTCCCATGCTACCTGTAAGGCATGACTAGGTGTGTGATGTAGATTAGCATGTTGCTGGAATTTTACACAACATTTGACATAATCACAATCACACAATTTCGGGTTGGCACAATAATAACCTAGACAAAGAATGAAATTTTTGATAACTAAACCACTAAAGTGGCCTTTGTAAATCCCACCATGAACTTCCTTGATGGTGTAGGGTATTTCGTAACTCATAAGGCATCATAATAGAATACTTGTTGAATCCACACTTATAAAGGATACCACCCATGATGACATAACAAGAGACACTTTAAGAAAGGCCTCTTGTCCATTACGAGTGAGATCAGCGGGTAGAATGGAAATGGAAAGATAGTCTACGAATTGCTTGTACCAAAGGTCACGTGGGTCAGGTGCAACGGTTTTGATGGAGTAGACCTCATGAGATAAATAAGAGGGTGATTATAGCCTTTGTATTATGAAAAATATTTTAGAGGCAATGGGAGAAGCGGGTATCTGAGAAGCCAAGTAGGCCATGGTATCTACAAATTTATTGGTATAACGTGTGGTGGTTTGAAGGTTATAACAATCAAAGGCAACAAAAGTATATCTATTTGATGTATATACTTTTGAAGAGTTTCATTATGACACTAGTATATACCATTGACTTGGTTGATGACCGGATGGGAATTACAAAATATATTGATTGAATTAACATCTAAGGCATAAGCAACCTAGAGACCTAATACGAGTGATTCGTATTCAAAAATATTGTTTGTATAATAAAAATAGAGTTTGAAAGAAAAGGCATAGGTTCACCATTAAGAGGAATAAGGATAACACCAGCCCCACTCGCATGCTAACACACCCATCGAAGAAGAGTGTCATTTTCTAAGTAGGTTCATCTAAGGAGAAGGTAGCTATGGATTCGTTGGGAAATTGAATTTAGAAGGTTGATTCCTGGAAAGAGGTGTGACTGCTAATTGGTCAGCGATAACCTAACCCTTGATGTACTTGTGATGAATGAATTTAAGGTCGAGGTCAGAAAGAAGCATAAGCCAATGTTTGGCATGTTGATGTTGATAGGGTTTAGCATACATATAGTGTAAGGGGTTAGTATTGGTAATAATGAAGGTTTTGTGGTTGAGTAGGTAATGGTGGAGTATTGTGGCGACAAAAACTAAGACTAAGCAGAGTTTTTTGGCATGGGTATATCTAGTTTCGTAGTCCATAAGGGTATGGCTTATGTAATAAAATACTTTCTCTCTGTGTTTCTTGTTGCAATGAGTGAGCATGGCCCCCAAAGAATGGTCAAGCGGAAATATATAGGTAAAAGGGTTGGTCATCCTTAGGAGGAATGAGCACTGGTGGTTGAAGAAGATATTGTTTTAAGGTGTCAAAGGCTCTATGGCATTCATCATCCCATTTGAATGAAATGTAATTTTTGAGAAGATCGTGAAATGGTTGATAGCGATGAAAAAATTTGTGAGATGAAATGATGAATGGATCAGAACTTACCTTGGGATTTGAAGTTGATGAATGTTAGTAGGTGGAGGCATTTATAGAAAATCCTTTACTTTAGTAGGATCAACCTCTATGTCATGCAAAGAAATGATGAAACCAAGGAGTTTTCTTGAAAGTATTGTAAAGACACACTTCTTTGGTTAAATACGAACACAATAATTGATGAGGAAGTTAAATATTATCTACGTAATTGTTGTCGTGAAAATGTGCAATAGGGAAATTGACAATTTCCGAGCATGACAACTATACCCCGATGTCGAAATTTTCATGTTTTATCATTCCCAGGCACCCCAAGCCAAATATGTTAGTTTTTCACCCCCTATTTGATGTAAAATTGGTCCCCTAGGTGATTTAGGAAATTCCATTCATTCCCCTAGGTGATTTTAGGAGTTCATTGAAAATGTTATCTTTTGGCAAGAAATGAAATGGCTATCACTAGCCTTCACAGGATCGGATCCCCACCTGAGTGAAACAAAAGAGAAAAATCAACATGGAGGTGAATGAAATACCTTGGAACATCATGGAAATGATTTTGGAAGGTTTGGGGAAGTTTTGCAAGACTTGGAGTAGTCTGAGTTAAAAACAAGGTTCACAAGCCTAGGCGGCACACAGGCCTAAAATAGCTATTGGGCTTCAGAAGAAGATTCCAGGAGCTCCGGATGGATTTGGAAGTAAACAAAACATATTTTGAAAGAAGATTCCAATACCTACATGATGGTAAAATAATTATTTTCACAACACCTTGGCGCATATGATTGATAGGCAATTTTTCTCAGGCACAAGTGGAGTACCAGATCAAAAATCTGATTTTTAAGGGATCATATGGCCTAATCAAGACATGAAACATCCATAATTGGATTAAAAATTCCATTTATAGTCATAATTAAATAAAATTTCACCAATACATTCCACTTTGGGAGCTCAAGTTATATTCGTTCTAAGTTACCCTCTCAAACGTAATTCAAGACTTAGTCATTTTTTCGAGAGGACACGTGTCAACATCAAGAGATCGGTGAGATTTCATGTCCCCGAGGTCAGGTACATAAGACCTTGGAAAATGTACCCAGCCCCCATGTGACCTATGGGGCCCTCGGATGACCTCCGGTGATAGATCAGCTCCTAGGTGCTTATTTGAGCATGCCTTCCCCTGCCGTTGATCGGGCGCCACATGTCACTCCAGGGACCACCATGGAAACCGATGTCCCTTATGCACCTAGGTGGGGGACATCAGACCTTGAAAAATTCACCAACCCCCATAGGGAGTCTTCTAGACACTCACGCGACCGTAGTTCAGCCCCTAGGTGCTTATTTGGAGCATGCCTTCCCTGCCATTGGATCGGGTGCCACGTGTCACCTCCAGGACCACCATGGAAACTGATGTCCCTTATGCACCTGAGGTGGGGGACATCATACCTTGAAAAATGCACCCAAACCCCATAGGAGTCTTCTGGACACCCATGTGACCTCCTTTCAACTCCCAATGCTTTAAAGTAACTTTTTCCTCCTTCATTCCCTACCGTTGGATCAAACACCACATGTCATGCTCTTGACCACCATGGAATTTGATGTCCCTCACATCCCTAGGTCAGGGAACTCAAGTAATGAAAAATTCACCTAAGCTTCTCCTTCCAAGATTTCAAAAATTCAAAAAAATCTAATCCGCTCGGTGCTTCCAAATTACTTCCACTCCCATGCACAAACAATCTTCATCCTTCCTTTGCAACATTCTACCATCATTATGCCATTGAAAATGCTCAAACCGCTCAACCCAAGAACTGAAACACATTTCCCACAGCTATGTGTAGGTATCCGAAGGATTTTTCATCAAAACAAGAAGTAGAAATGAAGAACAAGAAGAAGAAAATAGTGAAAATTTCCATAGCCTAAAAATGAAGATGTAAAGAAATATTGCAAGCCGGTGCATGAAACAACAAACCATTTGCTGTTGTTCATTCCTATATCCAAGACCATCAAAAAGACACCTTCAAACTCCCCCCTTGTGTGATAGAGCAGCCACAATGAAGAAAAAGAAGTGAGATTTCTGTTAAACAAGTTGTCGATTGAAGTAAGATCACACGTGAAGCATCGAAAAAAAAAAACACATCAAAAATATGATTTTATTCACAAATGGAGGAGAAAATCAGACTTGCAATTTTGAGGTCATGTTGTATATATCTCCCCGGTAAATATAGTCAAGAGCAGAAGAATATGGAAATCAAGGAAAATTGAAATCCTTCATTTTGGGTTTTGAAAGTGCATTGCATGGTCGAAAACCCGACATTTATTGCATCACCAAGTGCCTCTAGTGCACATCAGAAGGTGTCGACATGCGAAAATTCACGCCCTGGCATAGGTTGGGGTACACATCAGAAGGTGTCGACATGTGAAAATTCGTGCCCTGGCGCAGTCTAGGGCACACATCGAAGGTGTCGACATGTGAAAATTTACGCCCTGGTGCAAGTTGGGGGCACACATTAGAAGGTGTCGACATGTGAAAATTCATGCCCTGGTGTAGGTTGGGGGCACACATCAGAAGGTGTCGACATGCGAAAATTCATGCCCGCACAGGTTGGCGCACATCAAAAGGTGTCAACATGTGAAAATTCACACCTAAGCGCGCAGTTACGGGTGCACATCCGAAGGTGTCGACATGTGAAAATTCGGCCCCTGGCACAGGTTGGGGGTGCACATCAAAAGGTGTCAACATGCAAAAATTTACACCTCGCACAGGTTAGGGTGCACATCGAAGGTTTCAACATGCGAAAATTTGCACCCTGGCACAGTCGGGGCACACATCGAAGGTGTCGACATGCAAAAATTTGGGCCCTAGTGCAGGTTGGTGCACATCAGAAGGTGTCGACATGTGAAAATTTGCACCCTGGCATAGGTTGGGGGTGCACATTAGAAGGTGTCAACATGTGAAAATTCACACCCAGCACAGTCAGGTGCACATCAGAAGGTGTCGACATGTGAAAATTCACGCCCTGGCATAGGTTAGGGGCACACATCAGAAGGTGTTGACATGTAAAAATTTTGCCCTAGCACAGGTTGGGGGCGCACATCAGAAGGTGTCGACATGTGAAAATTCATGCCTCGCGCAGTTGGGGTACACATCAGGTGTCGACATTCAAAATTTGCACCCTAGCGCAGTTAGAGCGCAAAGCACAAAACGTCAACACCACATTTTCAGCACCTATGGTGCACTTAAGAGTATGTTGACATGAGGATAGTTATGTTGAGGCACATCTTCAGGAGGCACAACATTTTGAGTGTTGATACCCCTAAACCCGATAGAATGCAAACCCTGACGCAGATATTCAAATGGCCATAAATTTTCACAGGGAGCTTGGATTCACACAAGGTTAGACTTTTTGGAAAGATTACGAGGTCTTTAATTAGGTGAGAACAAGTTCTTCAAAAATGCAAAATACAATTCGTCATTTTTTGGGTTTGCTAAGGTTCTCACCTACCGCCATAATGAGATGAATTAAATGCAACTTGGAGGTGGTTGGGGTAGATTTGGAATTCCTCTCTCTTTTCTCTCTCATTCTTCCTATAAATTGTAAGGAGGGGCTTCTTTCTAAAGGTTGGACATTCTTGTTTTTCCCCTCCCTTCTTCTCTTTAGCAGGTGAATTTGTGGAGTTCAAACCTCTCATCTAAAACTGTAATGCAACTTTGCCTCTTGGCATTTTGTAGTGTATTGTATCAATATTTGGAGAAAATAATACATGTCTATGGATGATTCTCAACCCTCTCTATGTTCATTTGCATCCTCCTGATCTTTCACTACAAATCTAGTTATCTATGCATGATCTTGCATTGCATTTTAATGGTTTGTGTTTATTGGCAAGACAGATGTTTCTTCATTCCTCGATGCATCACCTTTGTTAGTTTAGGTTTATTTTTTATGCATCTTCTTACCCTGCAAGTTAGATTAGGTTTTTGAGTAAACCCTCTGCATTTTTATGTGTGCATTTGAACAGAGGAATAGGAACCAACCTTCATCCGGAGAGCTTTCCCAATTCACAAGGTCCCACACTTGGGAAAAGCTCCATGTTATGCAATCACACTGAGAGTCTCAACCCATTGAGTTGCAGACATTCATGGGTGTTGTGATTTGCCATTAATGCTTCCATTAATGGTTGTCGTACCTAGAAGCACTGCTAGGTCTGAAAATTAAAAGTTTAAAATCTCCTAGATTTTTAAGCGGGCAGGCCTGAAATTTCAGAGGGGTGATATTGGGTGAAAACCCATATCAAAAATTTCATTCCATGTCAATCTAACCCCAGAGGCCAAATTTCTAAAAATAGTAGGTCTACTACATAGGAACTGCTATTTTGGGAAAGTCATCAACAGAAGAGCCTGCGAAGGAGATGAAGACATTGGAGGTGCACTACAACTGAGAATTCACCAGAATGGACATTTTTGGCACTTACTAAAAATAGTAAGTGGGCCCTCGAGAACTTGCTAAAAATAGAAAGTTGATCCAGAAGGAATGAGGAACACAAAGAGAAAGAGGAAAACTGAGCCACAACATCTAGTTGAAGATCGGGGACTTGATTTCTCATACTTACTAAAAATAGCAAGTTGATTTTTATAAGGGAGATATGAAGCCAAAGTGGATGGGTCAGAAGCCTTCTCAGGATCACGAAGTGGAGAACAGTCAAAGAATGGAGCCAAGTCCGTTGCAGCAACTCATCCTTCAGCATAGTTCTTCTTCTTCTTCCTCTTCTTTCTCTCACTCAAGATAGTTTGTGTTGAGGGTTGCACTTTTAATATGAATTAAAATGACTTTAGAAATATAATGTAAATTAAGTCACCTTGCTATTATAAAAGGGACTTAAATATTTAAAGTGGAATATGAACAGTCTTAAGTCATATTAAGGCATATGGAGGGTCATGAGGAAGACGATAAGTCACCTCTCATTCTATAAATTGTAACACCATTCCCATTGCAAAGGGTTGGTGATTGATCTTGTAAACTCAAGAGTATATTGCACCTTGAGAGAACAAAGGAGATAGCCATTTTCTTCTATTTCCCCCATTCTCAATTTCTTCTATTCCCACACTATGTACAAATTCTGCTTGAGCTTCAATAAAGGAAGAAGGAATTTTAGCCTCTTTGATTGAGGAGTTTATTGGTACTTTGTGTTCATTAAGCTCTATTTAGTCTTGTTGTTGTTTTGCAGATTTGTTTTCTTCTAAAATTCAAGTGCATGTGATGAAACTTCTGACTGGTGTGTGCAAGTCTCTAATTTTCTACTTGCAACATTGGTTCTCCTACATCAATTCTCACTCCCTTTCCCACTTCCGCACAAAGTCTTCCTAACAAGATATTGCTAGATTTGTCACATGGTCGTGGGAGAGCCCTTGTTGAATCCCCAATCAAAAGGCCAACACAAAAATCCACCTTTTCATGTGCATGCATATACTGAAGCTGCATCACTTAAGTAGAGGGACTTAGATTCCCGAGCATTGGCAAGAAATCCACAAGTTTTTCACCTAAAAATTTTTCTCGCTAAAAGTTTTGCACCCACCGTGGGGCAAATTTAGTAGCATCTCGCACCCAATATACAACCGTAAGGTCCCAAAAATTCAAAAATAATCAAATATTGAAAAAAATTAGGAAAGATTTTTCATGAAAGTCCATTGCTAAAGGCTACACTGCTGATTTTTGCATGTGTCTTTTCATATTCCCACTCCAAGAATTTCAAAAAGCTAGCTAAAAGAAGATACACCGAGGTTGAGCAGTCAAGAGGTGTTGTTGAATGAATTAGAGATAATCCATACTTCTTCTCTCAAGCCTCCTCTCCATCTGGCACTTCGAGTAGTTCTCCTAGCAATCCTATCCAAACTCCTTCAAATTCTCCAATTTTTCAACCATCATTGAACATCGAGTTCACGGAAGAAGAAGAATTTGAAGAAGTAAGAGCTGAAATAGAAGTAGAAGAAATGATGGCGGATGAAGAAGAAAGACCTCAACCCATTGTTCCATGGGGAAGGAATACATGCCCGCTTGCTCTTGAACCCCCTCTTCATGATCTACCAATGGGTTCCCGTAAGAAATTTCCAAAGTTCAAAGGTGACAACACACAACATCCTGAAGAACACATTGTTGCTTTCATGACATCATGTGGAATTCTTGGTGTCTAGCATGAAGATGTTGCTTTGTAAGATTGTTCGTGGAGTCCCTCCAAGAAAAAGTAGTAGAATGGTTCTACCTCCTACCTTCCCGATCCATCACTGGTTGGGATGACATCAAGGCTACCTTCGAGGAAAGATTTAAATCAACTGAAGATTGTCAAGACCTCTTGGTGCAGTTGGCTCAAATGAGGAAAGGAGAAAGTGAAATGATGAGAGACTTCATGGCTCGTTTCGAATGGTTTCTTCACAGGATACCGGAAGAAGATTTACCCTCTTAGAACAATATCAAAAGATTCTTCATAAATTCTCAATCACTAGAGGTAGGATTTCTCTTATGAAGAGTTTAACCAAGGAACATTATAGATGCATAAAGGAGGGCCATTGAATTGGATGATGATCTAATCCTCGTCCTGGAAAGATCAAGAATCCATCAAAGGGGAAGGCCCAACATCTTGGAGATGAGAGAACCAATCCATCACTGCAAAATTTGGTGAATGAAATGGCCTCTTTAAAGAGGGAATTATTTGAATGAGTATCTTCTCAAAGAAGAAACAAAAATCAGATTGCAAGAGCACCCCAAAGGCTCACCTTAGAGGCCCCACCCATGAGCGTAAATTGTAGATTTCAAGAAAGTGAAGGAGATTTTGAACAAGAAAGTGAAGGTGGTGATTTCCAAGAAAGTGATGAGTTTGAGAATGATACACAAATCAGATTTTGTGAGTATTCTGGAGGTTATGGAGAAGATGAAGAAGATGCACCCAGTTTCTCATGTGCGGTATTCACTTGTTCTCGTCCGAGAAAAGAGCATCTCCCTCCATTGCTGCAAAAGAAAAGAAGGTTGATGATCCTCCTATGGTGACTCAAAAATAAAATAATCAGTCGAGGATCCCCACTTCCATCTTCCATGAAGTTTGCATTGTTGGATCTTGATCTCATAGCAAGTAAGAAGACTCCCGAAATCCCAAGTAAGTCTTCCAATGTCTCTTCCATTTCTAAACCCAAATCTGCTCCTAAAAATCTAATTCCTTGAAAGCTCCTAGTGTGCCTTTCAAAATACCATCCATTCCTCAAACATCAAATCCTACTCCTAAACCTATCTAGACTCCAAAATCAGTCCCTTCACCCCCCTTGTCCACATCTGCTCCCTTTGACTTCATAAAATATGCAAACAAAGCCAAAGTGCATATTACCAAAACCGAATATTTGCGACTCATCCTGAACAATTCAAGAGGTTTGTCCGATATATCAGGAGTGGTAGTCTAACACCCAATGATGTAGCTCATCATTCCAAAGGCATGCTACCAAACTCACCTACACCTCCCTCATAGAACATGTTTTCTCTAAGTGCATCAAAGACTGATAAAGTTGAACCTTTCTATGTCTCCCTTCTTGTTGGAGAATATGTACTGAACAATTGTATAATATATTTTGGTGCCTTAGACAACATGATGCCTTTGAAGGTCACCAAGGCTCTTAAACTTACAATGAGCCCACCTAGTGGCTCTTGTTACTCTTTGGAATCAATAAAGGTCTCACTTGTAGGGAAGGTTAAAGATGCACAGGTGGCTCTTGCCAAATTTGTAGACAAGAAAGTTTCAAATGCGATGATTTTGGTAGTAGACGCGTCCCACCTTGTTTAGAATGTTGTTGAGTAGAAGTTTTTGTCAAGATTTGGGAGGGAAAATTCAAATGAATTGGTATTTTTCAACCATACCAGTGAAGGGAGACATGGAGAAATTACTTCTTGAGAAGAAGATGAGGTACATAGTATGAAATTATGGAAGCCCAGAAGCTAACATTTTGTACCAAAATACCAGGTCGATAAATCACTTGGTGATAACTGAGGAGGAATAAGATATTCCCCTCTTGATAGGTCCAGACATTCCTTCCCAAAGAGATTTGGATTTTGAAGAAGCCTTGAGGAGATTTGAGTTACAAGAGGTAGCCCCAATTGCTGGATGATGCAAACCATGAAGAAGAGGATATGGTTCTTGAATATTTTCAAAAAGAAAAAACAGCTTATATGCTTATCTGTGATGAAGAAATTTTCTCATTCCCATTTGAAGATGAGGACTCCCTTGATCATGTCACCTAGGAAGAGACCAAGCCAGTCTACAATGAGCCCTTGAGCAATAGGAAAGAACTATCTATACAAGAACTACTAAGAGCTATGGAAGAAACAGAAGACCCTGAGATCAGTCTTGAGCTCCTGATGCAAGCCACAAATCTGCAAGACAAGCGTGAAGCTAATTTGGAAGCCTTAACCAATGTGAAGGTTGGCCATATTGAAAAATATGATGGTACTCTGGAGCTAATGGTTGATGGATGCAATAATGAAATGGAGATATTTTCTTTCCCTTTTGAGGATGAAGATTCTTTCCATGATGAAGAAATTGAAGCAAGGAGTCTTAAAGCCTCTGAAGATGAATCTCTTTTTGATGAAGGATCGATAGAGTGCAGTGATTCCCAAGATGATGGGGTAATCCCTCTAGATAGTTGCCTTGAGCTGCATTCCTCAAATGTGTACAAAGATGAGTTGTAGGAAATAATGAAGCATAACTCCATGAAAGAAATTTTTGATGTAGTAGAATTTGCAGAAGATCCTGAGCTGATTCTTGATCTCTTCACTCGTGCCATGGACATGCAAGACAAGTATGATTTTTCTTCTGATCCTCTCGTCAGGACTCAAATGCCTCACAGGGGAATAAAGATAAGGGATTATTCAAATGTTTCTCATGAAGAAGATGTCAATGAGCATAGACCCAGGAAAGAAATTAACTCAGAAGATTCAAGGAATTGGAATGAAAATCAGCATTGGGGCAGTGATGAGATGCTCTATGGAGAATCAACTATATTTATAAACATGGAAGGCAACGGCATGACGAAACTGATTTCAAAGAGCATGAAGGCAGTGGAATTTCCAAGCAAGGACCTGAGCATCAAGAAGATCACATGGACTCACTCCTACCAAGTACATAGACAATTGTGAAAGCACCTGATTTCATAAGCAGCTGAGGAGGGGAGGATACTTTCTGGAACCCATCAACGGCTTCACAGAACATCATCATTCAGTGTTGCCTCTTCAGGGGTAACTTTTGAGAAATAAAAAGTACTTTAGTGAAAGTGGGTTGTCCCTCGCTTTGTACCATAGGTGATTGATAGGTGTTTTTCCCTTTCCATTGTGTGTGTTTCCCTTCCTGTTGTGTGTTGTGTGTTTCCTTTCTATCATTTTGTGTGTGTGTGTGTGCTTCCTTATTTTAATATCTTCCTTTCTAGAAGTTGTACATGACTCCACAGGGCCCAATAGATAAAGAACTTGTCAACAAACTATATGGTCTAAAATTGAGATTCTAGATTCCCATGTCATGTATTCGCTGTGCTCAATCCATGTCATGTCCCCAAGCTATAGCCAATGGTTGTTGTGAAAATGTGCAATAGGGAAATTGACAATTTCCAAGCATGACAACTATACCCGATGTCAAAATTTTCATGTTTTATCATTCCCAAGCACCCCAAGCCAAATATTTTCATTTATTCACCCCCTATTTGATATAAAATTGGTCCCCTAGGTGATTTTAGGAGTTCATTGAAAATGCTATCTTTTGGCAATATAGGGAAGGGCTATCGCTGCCCTTCCCAAGATTGGATCCCCCTAGAGTGAAACGGAAGAGAAAAATCAACATGGAGGTAAAATAAATACCTTAGAACATCATGGAAATGATCTTGGAATGTTTGGGGAAGTTTTTCAAGACTTGGAGCGATCAGAGTTAAAAAGTGGTTCACAAGCCTAAAGCGGCACATAGGCCTAAAATAGCTACTCAAATTGAAGAATATTATGGGAGCTCCGAATGGAGTTGGAAGTAAAAAAAACATATTTGGAAAGATAATTACAATACCTAAATGATGGTAAAATAATTATTTTCACAACACCTTGGCGTATATGATTGACAGGAAGTTTTTTCTTAGACACAAGTGGAGTACCAGATAAAAAAAGATTTTTAAGGGATCATATGGCCGAATCAAGACATTAAAATCCCATAATTGGATTCAAAATTCAATTTCCAGTCAGGATCATATAAAATTTCACCAATAAATTCCACCGGGAGCTCAAGTTATCTTCATTCTAAGTTACCCTCTCAAACACAGTTCAAGACTTAGTCATTTTTTCGAGAGGACATGTGTCAGCACCAGGAGCCTGGTGGGATTTCATGTCCTAAAGTCCCTAAGGTTAGGTACATAAGACCTTGGAAAATTATCCCAGCCCCCATGTGACCTATGGGGCCCTCATATGACCTCCCGAGACTGATGATCACCCCAAGTACTTATTTGGAGCATGCCTTCCCTGCGTTGGATCGGGCACCACGTGTCAGCTCCAAGACCACCATGGAAACTGATGTCCCTTATGCACCTGAGGTGGGGGACATAAGACCTTGAAAAATTCACCCAGCCCCCATAGGGAGTCTTCTGGACACTCACGCGACCGTAGTTCAGCCCTCAGGTGCTTATTTGGAGCATGCCTTACCTATCATTGGATCGGGCGCCACGTGTCACCTCTAGGACCACCGTGGAAACTAATGTCCCTTATGCACCTAAGGTGGGGGACATCAGACCTTGAAAAATGTTCCCAGACCCCATAGGGAGTCTTCTGGACACCCATGTGACCTCCTTTTAGCTCCTAGTGCTTTAAAGCAACTTTTTCCTCCTTCATTCCCTATCGTTGGATCAAACGCCACATGTCATGCTCTTGACCACCATGGAATTTGATGTCCCTCACATCCTTGAGGTCATAGAAATCAAAGTAATGAAAAACATTTCCAAGCTTCTCCTTCCATGATTTCAAAAATTCAAAAAATCTAATTGCCACTCAAGTGCTTCCAACTGCTTCCACTCCCGTGCACAGACAATCTTCATCCTTCCTCTGCAACATTCTACCATCATTACGCCATTGCAAATGCTCAGACCTGCTCAACCCAAGAACTGAAACACATTCCCCACAGCTATGTGCAGGTCTCAGAAGGATTTTTCATCAAAACGAGAAGGAGAAACGAAGAACAAGAAGAAGAAAATAGTGAAAATCTCCATAGCCTAAAAATGAAGATCTGAAGAAATATTGCAAGCCAGTGCATGAAACAACAAACCATTTGCTTTTGTTCATTCCTATGTCCAAGACCATCAGAAAGACACCTTCAAACTCCCCCCTCATGTGATAGAGTAGCCACAAAGAAATCTCATTTTCGAAGAAAGAAGTGAGATTTCTGTCAAACCCGTTGTCATTGAAGTAAGATCGCATGTGAAGCATTAGAAGAAAAAAACCCACATCAAAAATATGATTTTATTCACAAATGTACGAGAAAAATAGACCTCTAATTTTGAGGTCCATTAATGGTTGCCGTACTCCAAAAGCACTGCATCAGTCTAAAACTTAAAAGTTTAAAATCTCCTAGATTTTTAAGTGGTGGGCCCGAAATTTCAAAGGGGTGATATTAGGTGAAAACCCATATGAAAATATTTCATTCCACATCAATCTAACCGCTAGAGGCCAAATTTCTAAAAATAACAGTCTACCACATAGAACTACTATTTTGGGAAAGTCATCAACAAGAGCTCGAAGGAGATGAAGACATTGAGGTACACTACAACCGAGAATTCACCGAATGGAAATTTTTGGCACTTACTAAAAATAGTAAGTGGGCCCTCGAGAATTTTCTAAAAATAGAAAGTTGATCTAGAAGGAACGAGGAACACAAAGAGAAAGAGGAAAACTGAGCCACAACATCTAGTTGAAGATTGGGGACTTGATTTCTCATACTTACTAAAAATAGCAAGTTGATTTTTATAAGGAAATATGAAGCTAAAGTGGATGGGTCAGAAGCCTTCTTAGGATCACGAAGTGGAGAACAGTCAAAGAATGGAGCCAAGTCCATTGCAGCAACTCATCCTTCAACGCATAGTTCTTCTTCTTCTTCTTCCTCTTCTTTCTCTCACTCTTCACTTCTCATACGACACTCTCTCTTTTCAAATGTTATATTTTTGCATTGAGGGTTGCACTTTTTAATATGACTTAAACGACTTTAGAAATATAATGTAAATTAAGTCGCCTTGCTATTATAAAAGGGACTTAAATATTTAAAGTGGAATATGAACAATCTTAAGTCATATTAAGGCATATGGAGGGTCATGAGGAAGATGATAAGTCACCTCTCATTCTATAAATTGTAATGTCATTCCCATTGCAAAGGGTTGGTGATTGATCTTGTAAACTCAAGAGTATATTGCACCTTGAGAGAACAAAGGAGATAGCCATTTTCTTCTATTCCCCCCTTCTCAATTTCTTCCATTCCCACACTATGTACAAATTCTACTTGAGCTTTAATAAAGGAAGAAGGAATTTTAGCCTCTTTGATTGAGGAGTTTATTGGTACTTTGTGTTCATTAAGCTTTATTTAGTCTTGTTGCTGTTTTGTAGATTTGTTTTCTTTTGAAATTCAAGTGCATGTGATGAAACTTCTGACTAGTGTGCGCAAGCCTCTGATTTTCTACTTGCAACATTGGTTCTCCTACATCAATTCTCACTCCCTTTCCCACTTCTAGACAAAGTCTTCCCTAGCAAGAGATTGCTAGCTTTGCCGTAGGGTCAGTGGAGTGCCCCTGTTGGATCCCCAGTTGAAAGGCCACCACAAAAATCCACATTTTCATGCACATGCATATACGGTAGCTGACTGGTTAAGTAGAGGCACTTAGATTCCCAAAGCATTGGCAAACAAATCCACAAGTTTTTCCACCTAAAAATTTTATCACCAACAAGAAATCTTCCAATATACGATGCATGAGGTCATGGAGGATGTAGGTCATGGTGTGCTGATATGTAGCACCAGCATTTTAAGGCCTAAAGGCATGACTCGATAGCAGAAGTTTCCTCAAGGGGTGATGAAGGCAATCTTGTCTTGATCTCCTAGAGCAAGTAATATCTTATTATAACCCGAGAAACCATCCATGAGTGATAGCACCTCATGGTTAGTGGTAAGATCAACTAGTTGGTCAATACTTGGTAGAGTAAAGTCATCTTTGGGAAAATCTAGGTTGAGTTCATGGAAGTCTATGAAAATGAAAAGTCCCCTTGTTTCCTTTGTGACAGAATGATGTTAGAAACCCATTGGGGATAGTTAATGGGTAGGATGAAGGAAATTAAGAGAATGCTACCAAGATATTCTTTGACTAGAAGAGCAATACAAGGATGCATTTTTGCCGCTTTTGTTAGATGGGTTTGGCATCAGGAATGGTAATGATATTGTGGACCATGATTTTTGGGTCAATACTGGGCATATTGGCATAGGACTAGGAAAAAGCATTGCTATGGTCCCGAAGGAAAGAGGTAAAATCTTCTTTCTTAGTAGCATCTAAAGATTGGCCTATCTTTAGAATGTACGGTCATCCTGAGTGTTAATGTTGATTTTAATGGTTGATTCATTTAACATGGTTTGTGTCTTAGAAGGTAACGACTAGTAAATATAAGAATATTCTACACCAAGGTAAGTGAGGATGGACTCATCTTCCTGACATTGAACAAAATTAATATAAGGTGTATCATCATCGATCATATTAGGGTATAGGAATGGGAGAGAAGAGGGAGCCTTACCATCACGTTGATAGGTTAGAGGTCCCAGGGAAATTATGTTTACAAAAAAGTTAGGAGGAATAGATTCAGGATCTATGGACTCGTGGGTGAAGATGGTGACATGGGTGAATGAGGTGGAGAAGGTTTGTCTTCCTCAATGAGGTCGACGTGAGCCTTCTTGGGAGGTGGTGCAGAAAGCCAATGCCACTATGGTCATTGTGTTTATGGGTAGTATAGGAAATGATAGTATGGTGGCCTTGTTCATAAAAAAAAAAAGTCAAAGCCTTTCCATGGACAACAAAGAAGGAAAGTGTGAGTGAAGCAACAATTAGCAAGGAGGTGAAGTCGATGAAAATGGTTGTGTTTGGGATGGAGGTTCGACTAAATAAGTGCATATATCAAGTCCCCCATATGTTAGATTAGTGCGAAGGTGGGAGGACCATAAGGAAAAAATTTTCCTATGCAAGTAATCATAACTAGGGTGATGGCGTAGGTTCCCATACTCTTACGAGTCGAACATGTCAATATTATATAGGTAGTACTCCCCAAAGTGAGGTGTTAAAAACACCTTCTAAGGGATCAATAGTAAATATGTGGGTAGTGGGGATAGATGACACACTACATGATCGAAGTAAGTGAGTCACCAGTAGAGGTTGCGGTGGTAGTAGGAATAATAGGGTTAGATGTGGGAGAGGTGACGATAGAATTAATGGATGGGCTTGTGGTTGAAGGTAAAGTGGGGGTAGTGATAGATGCCTTGACCGGCATAAGTACATCATTGGTCTAGTATAGCATGTTATAGGTCTTGAAAGGTAATGGATCAGCTAGAATGGTGTAGTTATGTCCTTCGTGTTCAAATTTGAGGCAACAGTGTAAAGTTGAAGGGACACAACCCATGGCATGGATCTAAGGTCAACCAAACAATAAATTATACTAGAACTCCCTTCTAGGACATAGAATAATTCAGTACAATGCGAGGACCCACACGGACATGGAGAATGATGGTATCCTAGGGTAGAGGTCATGGCATCAATGAAGGAGTGCAATATAACTAGGTTACCACGCATATAATTGACAGGTATGCACATTTTATTGTATGCATAGGAGGAGATGATGTTAATACTAGCACCACCATCGATCATAACGCGGCATATGTGTATATTATTGATATGGAAAAAGATGAAAAGAGTGAGATCGGGGTCATCAGATTGGAAGGGAGTGATCTCTTCATCTGAAAAGCTGAGGGAGGCTACTTGGTGAGTAGGTGGAGGTGTAGAGGAAGGTGAAAAATTAGTGAGAGAGGCTACATGATGAGGGGTAATGATGGAGGCTACGAGTGTGGGGTCATTTGGTAACACCTCGATAGATTGAAGGACCTCCATGAGGGCTTGACAATGTGACTCAAAGGTTTAGATGAGGTCATATAAAGACATTTAAAGGGAGGATTGGTGTAATTGTTTTAGCATTGTGTGATGTGTGACCCCATCGGAAATAGGATATGCGGGACCCCGAATGGTGAGTTTGGGTGTGGGCATAGAAGGTATGTTGTTGGGTACATGGTTGGTTGATGGGCTAGTTTCCTTTTCCTTACCTTTGTCTTTCTGGGTGCGGGTGGTAATGTGGATCATGTTGATTTTGTATTTTAGGGGTGATAAAGGGGTCATGCGGGGTGGAGATACTCGTTGATGAGTAGGTAATGGAAGAATATTTGGGGAGAATGGTGAAGGTAGAATGGGGTCCTCATCAAGAAGATCATCTTTGTCTAGTTTTTCTTTGAGAGGACATAATTGGACAAGAGTGGTTTTAAAGCCTTATAAGTTCTCTAAATCGTGTCCCGGCACACGATGGTAGGCGTAAATTTTAGTTTCGTCAAACTCTTTTGGTTTAGGTTTGAGCGGGTTGTAAGGTATATGAGGTGGTAATGTGATGACAGAGGTTTCGATGAGATTGGTTAAAATCTTGGCATTGGACCTCGCTAATGATCACAAAGGGAGGTGAGTGTGGGTTTCGGGTATAGGTGTGACTGATTGTGAAGGAAGAGGCTTTGCAATTTGGGGAATGGGTTGGTCCAATAGTTTGGTATGTGGAGTGGTCTTAGGTCTTGTGGGTATCTGTTTGGTAAAGGTGTGGTAGAAGAGCCGGCAATGGAATTTTTGGTTTGTTTGACTACCTTATTAGAGGGTAGCGGATTCTTGGCTTTGAGTTGCACCTTCTTAGGTAATGGTGACACGAGGGTGCGAATGTAGAAGGAAAATCTGATGGTGGAAGGGGGTGAGTTACCCATGGGGATAATCATGGTGTAATGTTCATTGGTAGATATCACATGGAAGGTGCGAACGGAAGAGAGGAAAGTGCCATGGGTAGTGAATAATTTATGGAAGGTAGTGGTGGTATGAGTGGTAAGAAGGTAACGAGTGAAGGTGGGGGTTGTGTGGATTACTTGGGTATATTAAAGGGTCATGATGAGGAGGTGGGCTGCTGCATTCTTGGTTTTTTCATGGAATAAGGTTTTTGGAAGGGTCAAGGGGTGAGGGTGACAATGGTGTAGTAGGTGAGGTTGGTGTATGAGGCTTAGTAGGTTGGGTCTTCCATTTAGGCATAGGAATTATTTTAGTGTTTGTTTGGGAAGATGTAGATAAATCTAATTTGATGGGTGGATAAGTAAGGTTTGATGTTGGCATGACCCCTAAGGTAGTGATGGGTTTAGGTAAGGGAGATGATATAGGTGTGGGTAGGTGTTTAGGTATAAGTGTGTGTTGGGTTGTGGACGATGAATTGGAAGGTGTTCCAATAGTCATGGTTGTGGTTCGTTTGGTCACTTGAAACACTTTTGGATATATTTTGAGGTGTTAGTGAGTGACAAATGCATTTGGGTTGAAGCAAGAAGTAGAAGATGTCCCCAAAACAAGGCTCTATTAACATAATCCAAGAGATCGACAAAAAGTAAAATGGTACTCCTATAAGTAAAGTGATGTGGATCAAGTAGAAAATCACCGTAAAATATGTTTTAGAGATAGGGAAATTGTTAGCTTTAGAATCAGGGTAAGAGAGCCAAAAGCAAGTCAAGAGGATCTTGGAAGGTGATGGAGAATGGTCACCTACGGAAATGTTGTTTCTACATGATCCTCTATGGGTAAAGGAGATGATAGGAAATACGAGGTAACTCTCCTCTTGTGATGATGTAAGGAGTGGAAAAGTGTCCTCTATGGGTAGGATATGTGCTACCGACGACTACTTGGTAATTTGAGAGACTAGTGATTAACCTTTTTCTTAGATTGTTTCTTTGAATTGTTGGTGAAACAGATAGGGTAACAGGCGTAGGAGGAATACCTGTTCAAATTTTGGTTGATGGGTTATCACACACATATGACTTCTGAATCCACATATGACCATGAGAGCTTCCTTTAGGCTAGGAGGAACTACTTGTAATGAAAGCAAGACCACCAGAAAGAATTAAACAATATGGGCAGTGAACTACCTAGCGTGAGCTAGATCCAGGAAGCATGGTACTTCCTAGATGGCTGTCAGTCCACTGTTTTAAACAAATCAATGCTAAAAACAAGGTAAATCCTTTTTTATTTTGAAATGATTTAGGTATCTCACTTAAAAACACAATAAGAAAATAGATCTAATCTAACAGGCTAAGCTAGAATAGAATCCATAGGTTAAATGGTTGGTTCTGGGATCTCTGCAAGTCCGATAAAGGTCTCGTAGGTCACAAGTGAGTGAGGGTGAGGTAAAATTAGGTGGATAGGTCTTTGTTTAAGGCTGTGTGGGCAAACATAGAGACCAACATTGGTTAGGGGTGACCGACCACGATTAGGTGTAACCAGCACCGATTACTGTGAGATCTGGAAACGTCACAAAATGGGGTTTTGGTCTCCTTTGTGATTACACAAAGGATTTAGTTGGTCGGGAAGATGTATTGGGTGAATAGAATAGATTTTTGTGAGGTTTTGATGGGTCTACAGAGGTAAAAATGTTGGAGATGGTCAATAGGGAGAAAGATAAACAATGGATGATAGAATAATGATAAAATGAAATAACCAAGAAAGTATGATGTTGTACTTACTTGGATTTCGTTCTGAAAGTCTATGTGTGAAGGATGGAGGTGTTGATGATGGGTTTGAAGGCTACAAGTGATCACCAACTGAAGAAAAGCTTCTGCATGGGCTGCATGCACACTCCTCTTTTACTTGGATAGATCAAAATGTGGTCTGGGATGGCTATGCAGAGAAGATCCTCAATCTCCTTCCTTGGATGTTAGTTCTTGCTGGAATTGGCTCTCTGAAGATGCATTATCTCTTTGAGATTTCATTCTTTCTCATCCACTTTTTCTCCCAATGTTTTCCAACCTTGAGAATAAGGTTGTTTTGGGTTAAAAGGGGTGACCGATGGTGGTCCGCTTAATCGATGACGGTTAGGGGTAACCGACGTCGGTCAAGGCAGGATTTCCTAGGTTTACCAAACTTAGGGAGATCCTCCTAATTTCCTCGGATCTTGTGTCATTATCCCATGGATTAGACTAGGAGCTTCTTGTGAGCATGCGGGAATGTGGTTAGAGGGAGTGTAGGCATTGATTTTTAGGGTTTGGGTAAGTCTTAGTTAGTTATGGTAACTTGCTAAGAATAGGTCTTAGGTTGAGTTAGCTTGGTGAGGTGTCTAAGTGAACTATTTGTGTAGATATTATTTAAATAAGATATTTAAATAATAAATATAGTGAGGATAACACATTAATTTAATTAAATTAATTAAATTAATATTAGTAGGGTGAAGGGGGTCATGGCTAGGTAGATGTAATAAAGGGGGGCTTATATGTCGAGGGACGAAGGGGGAGTGTAACCTAATTTTAGTGTCTACATTTTCCCCCTTTTTATTGTGTAGCTTGTATTTTTAAGCGATGCTAACAAAAATAAGATGTGGTTGGCCCATGTTTTGGTGAAGGTGATCCCCTCAAACCAGAACTCGACGAGGCAAGCGGCAGTCAAGCGGTGAGTGGTATGATAAAAGGTAAATGTGAGGAAAAGGTAAGTGAGTATAGGGGAAGAGGGTGAAAGTTCTACTCAGTGCTCTAGGTAATGGGTCGGGTCAAAAGTAGCAACATTCAAACACATGCACACGTATAAATTATAGCACACTATTGGGTTGAAGAGCGAGCAAACTCTACATCATCTAAGGTTGATAGGTTTATCCAAACAAGGTTGAAGTGAATCCAGATCCAAGGTATAGGATATGGTCGAAACACAATGTAGGTTAGGTGCAAGAACGTGTAGGTATTTCATGGTACATGAAAGGTAGGGTTAGGATAAACGGTCATGGCAATAGGCTAGGTAAAGTCATTAGGTCAAACAACACATGTAACAGTGCCATAAGGTATAACAAACATATGAGGTCAAAAGGTCACTAACAATGGTCTAGGTCCAAATATCGAGATCATGACACAGGTAAGGCCGAGGTAGGGGTAAAATAAGGAGGCTTCAATAGTGGACGTGGTGAGGTTGAAGAAGGTGGAGGGCCAGAAGGGAAGGTAAAGTGGTCTAGGTAGGTGTAGGGAAGGGAAAAGAAAGGGGAGGTAAGGAAAAGTAGGTGAATGTGAGGCAATGAGTACACAGGGTAACCGACACCGTTCAGTATGAACCAATGATAGTGGAGGGGAACCGATGACGATTAGCTAGGGCATCGGACCGGCCTCGGTCAAGGGTTGACTCGACGTCGGTTGAGTCAAGTAGGGTATAAAAAGTGAAAAACCCACGTTTTAAAAATTCATTTGTGCATTTGGAAAAGAAGAAAAGGACGAGAAGACAGAGAAAAGAGGAAGAGGACAAAAGAGTACAAAAAGAGTTTGGTTGGTGAGCCACATAGGTGAGATTAAGTGGGAAAGAGGTGGGGCCACGCGAGATTGGATCGAGCAAGGTGATTGGTGGAGAGAATTGGAGGTCTTTTGAGGATGGTGGAGGCCGGAGAGGGCTCGAGAGGAGCAAGCAGAGGCCGAAGGTTCCACCATGATGGCGGTAGTGAGATCAGGTAGGATTTGAACCTTTGGTTTTGATTTTTGAGTGAATTTGGTTTAAAATGTAGAAAATATGAAAAATGGGGGTTTGGGGGGAAGAATTTCAAAACGGGAAACATGGAGGGTAATGGGCATGGGGAAGGGTAGGGGGTAGGGTAAAAGGGTAAGGTAGGAACAAATAAGGGTGTAAGGAGGGATTTGGGTTGGTATTATGATGAGGAAGGGAAAAAAATAGGGTTGGGAAGTTAGGGCGAGGTGGCAAGACGGTGACCGATGTCGACCGACTTGTAGCCGATGTCGGTGGGTAGTGACTAAGTCTGGTCATAAGATCGGACTGAAGGCTTGTCAAAGGAGACCGTGGTTGGTCCGGGATAATCGGGGTTGGTTAATCTTAAGTGTAAATTGGGATGAAAAAGGGAAGAGAGTAAGGGTAGCGTGGGAAAGAAGTTAGGTGAGAGGGGAAGGGTTTAGGGTGAGAAAGTAGGGTAGGTGGGTAAGGGTTGAGGGCGGTTTTAGGTGAGGGTAGGGTAGATAGGTTTAGGTAGATGGGTGTGGGTGAGGGTTAGGGTAGATAGGTAGGGTAGATAGGTTTGGGTAGATGGGTTTGGGTAGGTAGGTTCGAGTGGATGGGTTTAAGTAGGTTTGGGTGAGCGACAAGGCCAACGATTAGGTTGGGATGTGGGGTAAAAATTACGTAAGTTGGGAAGGTGGACTAATACATTACTTTTGTGGGATGTAGGCCCGAGATGAGCTTCGATGAGGGACCGAGAGCCGCTTATATTGCTAGAGCTACATGGACAGGTGACTTTCGAGGAGTGGAGTCACATTGATGATGTCGACCTGATTGGGATCCGCTGTTATGGGTGGGTTGTGAGAGAGTAGAGTTTGATGGTCACACTCATCAAGAGATGGGATTCTACGACCAACACCTTCCACTTGCCGACAGGGGAGATGACCATCACCCTAGAGGATATATATAGGATATTGAGGCTACTGATTAGGGGAGACTAGGTTTACTCAGTGACATCCAAGGTCATGGCGAGGTGTATAGATGAGGTGTTTGGAGAGAGAGCAGTGAGTTGCACTACCATAGTGCCAGCCTAAGTTACCGAGAGGTTTATGCTACCCATCCTGAGGAGATGAGGTTGACAATGTTGATGATGGAGGTGATCGGGTGCTATGCATTGCCAAATTTAGAGGGTGGGAGGTTCCCACGGTTGTTGATGGGTGTCCTTCGGGACATGATGATTGATCATACCAGTTTTACATGGGCACCGGATTTCTTGGTGCAGTTATATAGAGAGTTGTGGGCCTACGGGTGATTGCAGAGATATAGTCTGTGTTGCATTTTTCTTCTACACTGTTGGGCCTATGAGCACATTGTGTGTGTGTGACCGATGGGCCTACCCTGGGTAGATGCATTTGAGTGGGGAGTCATTCAAGTTGGTTGTAGGTGATGGGTGCTAGAGGGTGGTGTATAGAGAGCCCAGGCTACATACAACGTAGTGTATTATAGATAGAGACTAGAGAGCCTAGTCCAGTGTGGATATAGTTTGGAGACCCTATGTGACCTATCCCTCTTACAAAGGGATGTATGCAGAGATGGAGGGACTACAATTACAGAGGTGGATAGAGGGATGCCATACCGGGAGCACGAGATAATACCTATGGACTGAGTGAGGCAGCAGTTTGGTTTAGTGCAGGATGTGCCCCCGCCCTTCCCATAATATAGGAGAGATGAAGTGGAGAGACTGTATCTCCACCCCACCCAAGAGAGTCAAATGGGGAGGAGGAGAAGCCCATGGACCGTCGCATAGATGATGCAGGGGTGACAGTGGCATATAACTAGTGGTGGGCCGTACAGAGGCGGTGGTCAGGCAGGACAGTGGGAGGCACGGATCACGTATAGGCCAGAGGACAGAGCCGCAGAGATACATGTAGAAAGGTGAGAGCCGTGTAGGTACAAGTACAGGAGGAGGAGCCCGAGCTATAGATATTAGTAGATGGTGTGATGAGACCACCATGGATAGTCTCGAGTGAGAAGACACAATCTTACACGTATAGTGCTGAGAGTGTAGGTAGTTGGCGAGCCCAAAGGAGAGAGTAGTGGACATCTATCGCGGGGCCAGCATAGGGATCAACATCATATGTCGAGCCGTCTAGTGGTAGATTAAGAGTATTTTTATTATTGGATTTCAGATGTATACACGGCCTACGAGCCAAGAGATATTGTATTTATTTTGTGTACATGATACTGGCCTACGAGTGGAAGACTTTTTTTTGTATTAGATATTGGCCTGCGTGCCAACATTTTTGTATATATGAGACCGGCCTGCGTGTCAATGACATTTTGTATTGTATATTACTCGCATGCCACCATTTTGGAGATGATGGCCATGATGAGATAGACATGTATTTTTAAATACATAGTTATTGATTTATATGATGAGATTCATGGTATTTGGTGATGTGTTAATGTGTTGATGAGATATTGGTTTATGGCTTGTGTTAGATGAGATATGGATTTGTTACTTTGTATTAGATGAGATATGGGTTTGTTGGTTTGATATGGATGGAAATTAGGTGAGTTAGGCATGATGGAGTTAGGTCAGTTTAGGCATGGATCGAGTCAAGTTGGTGTAGGCATGGATTGAGTCAGGTTGTTAGGCATGGATCGAGTCAGTTGGTTTAGGCATGGATTGAGTCAGGTGATAGGCATGGATGAGTCAGGTTGGTTTAGGCATGGATTGAGTCAGGTGATAGGCATGGATTGAGTCAGGTTGTTAGGCATGGATGAGTCAGGTTGTTTAGGCATGGTTGAGTCAGGTTGGTTAGGCATGGATGTTCATTTCGGTATTTTGATAACAAATGGCAATATAAATGCATGAGATGGTGTAAAATGTGGAAAATGCTGGTTATGTATGAAAATGTGAAATAATATAAGTGGTAAAAGTCATGTGGTATATGGTATAGATGTCGAGGTTTTTGATATGAATAGGAAATCAGGTAAAAAGGGGGAAAATGGTTAGGGTAAAGAGTGGCTGAGCTAACCTTCCAGGGCCCCATGCCCTAGAAGTGTTGCCTACATAGTCTCAGTGAAAAGGGACCTCAGACCAATGTAGTTATCCCATAAGCTAGGAAATAATATGAGAAGATCGAAGAATAGGTAGTGTGGTTGATAGTTAGGTTGGATTCGAGGTCATAAGTATGATGAGGTCAAGGTCGATTAGGCGAGGTGGAATATAGGTAGATAGGTATGGGTGATTTTAGGTTGATTGAGGTGGGAGAAGAAAATCTCAAAAGATAGGTGTCGAGGCTCTAGTCCTATATAAGAAGATCAAAAGGTAATGAAGAAGAGAAAAGATAAGAGGGGGCAAGAAAGCCACCCGATTAGCAAGGATCAAAACATATGAAACAGATCTTTAGATAGGCTAATGAATGTAATACCCTAAAGACATTACATGATTGATAATTCTAAGAGTGACGAATAGTCATATAATCACCAAATTTCATATGTTCAAGGTCCCTTGAGGTATTAAGGAGGTGCAGTAATTGGGTCATAAAATGGGAAATAGAATGCCTTAGGCAATAGAGCCAAGATCACAATAGGCAATTCCATGATGAAAAGCCTATTTTTCTTTTCTTTTTCTTTTGACTTTTAGATAGAATGATCGATGCAGGGAAGTCTATACGGGAGGAATATATGTCTCCTTGAGGTCTTCACGAAGCTGATCGATGTAGGAAGCTTCTAAATTTTGATTTTTGAGAAAATAGTCCTCTTTTTGGAAGGACTATCTAGAGAGGTGTGAGCTTTTTATAGCTATCCTTTGAGGGAGTAGTCTACTCATAGTGACAATTAAAGGCGGAATATGTCCTTTTGAGGGATTCATATTTTATATTGGAAGTTTGACTCAAGGAGTTGATCCCTTATTTTGGAAGATGTCCTTTTGAGGGATTCATCATTTTTTTTTGGCTTTTAAGTCATGGACGAGACTATAACAAAGCATTTGGTTCTTGTTGAGAAGGCAAGGGTGAACGACCATGGGATCTCATCTAAAAGAAGACAAAAAGTATCCATGAGAATCATGCCATGTGTAGAGCCGTGGTGCACATATTTAAGATAAGGAAAAAGGGTGACGGGTAATCACATGATTCTTGTTTAATCATTAGGGAGATGGATGGAGTGGATAGCGCTCAAGGGATGAGCCTGTAAAGAGACACAGGGTGAGGTAGGACAATGAGTCAACAATAGAATGGTTGAAGATGTAATGTGTTAAGGGGCTCAGGTTTGGGTTTACCCTCAAGCGAGGACAAATGATAGGCACCCGATCCATAGGTATGAGTTACGATGTATGGTCCAAGCTAATTAGGAGAAAATTTTCCTATTTACTTTTTTTTCGCTTTGGTTACATGTTGATTTTCTTTTAAAACAAGGTCACCAACTTGGAAGGTTCATTCATGAACATGTTTGTCATAAGCACGTTTGATACATTGTTGATAAACTTGAAGGTGATCCAGAGCATTAAGACGATGTTCATCTAATAACTCTAGTTGTGTTAAGTAGTCCTAACGAAAGTCATCATCAGTAAGCATGTCATGGAGAGAAATGCAAAGTGAGGGGATCTAGACTTCGAGAGGTAGAACAGCCTTGGTACCGTAGACCAGTGAAAAGGGTGTAGCCACAGTGGAAGTGTGAATACTAGTGTGGTATGCCCATAGAGAAAAAGGAATGTGCGTATGCCAATCCTTCCTAGTATCGTCAACCACTTTCATGATAATTTTATTGAGGGTTTTGTTAGTGGATTCGACTTGGCCATTGGTTTGTGGGTAATAAGGTGAGGAGAAACTAAGCTAAATGCTAAAGGTGTCATAAAGTTTTTGCAATGTTTTGTTTTTGAATTGTTTTCCATTGTTAGTGATGAGGCGATGAGGGACACCAAAGTGACAAATGATGTGATGGTTAATGAACTCACATATTTTCTCGGATTTTGTGGAGATGAGTGGTATGGCTTCCACCCATTTTGTGTAGTATTCGGTAGTGGTTATGATCCATTGATGGTGTTGGGAAGAATGAGGATTGATTTCTCCGACAAGATCCAAACCCCATTTAGAGAAGGGTCAAAGGTCACGAGTGACTTGTAAGGCATGAATGGGTGTATGGTGAAGGTTGGAATGTTGTTGAAATTTCACGCAGCATTTGACATAGTCACAACAATCATGGTTAAGGGTCACTAGTAATAACCTAGGTGAAGAATACGCTTAGCAATAAGCAAGGCCACTAAAGTGACCTCCACATATGCCATCATGAACCTCCTTAATGGTATAAGGAATTTCAGAATGTGTGAGGCATCGTAAGGGAATACCATCAAAGCCATGCTTATAGAGGAGTCCCCCTAGGATAATGAAATGGGAGACCTTCTTAAGGAAGGCGCGTTGTCCGTTACAGTGAGATCAGGAGGTAAGATGGAGAGGGAAAGGTAATCGGAGTATTGTTTATACCAAAGGTCACTCATGTCGGGGTATTAATTCCGATTGAGTAAACATTATGAGGTAAATAAGAAGGTGAATGGAGGCATTGTACAGATAACAAATATTTTGGAATTGGTAGGGAAGCGGGTATTTGGGTAGCTAAACAGCCATGGTGTCTACAAATTTGTTGGTTGACCATGGGATGGTTCAAGGGTGTAACGATCAAAGGTGGTCAAAATTATGTCTACATGATGTTTATATTTTTGATGTATCTCATTACAAAATTGGTACATACCATTGACTTGGTTTATGACCAATTGTGAATCACCAAAGATGTGGATTGATTTGACATCGAGGGCATAGCGTAGCTGAGACCTAAGATACGAGTGCTTCGTACTGGCAATATTATTGGTGCATTTAAAGTCTAGTTTGAAAGACAAAGGCATGGGTTCTCCATCTAGAGAGACGAGGATAAAACCATCTCCACCCCCACACCGACACTTGGAACCATCAAAAACAATGTCATTTGGTAAGGGGGTTCATCTAGGGAAAGGGTAGCAATGGATTCATCAGAAAACTCAAAATTAGAGGGTTGGTCCTCGGCAATAGATGCGTTAGCCAGTTGGTCAGCAATAGCCTGGCCCTTAATGGACTTTTGGTCACTTAATTCAAGGTCAAGATCAGCTAAAATTATAAGCCATCATGCGGTGCACTGATTTTGATAGGGTTTGGCGTACATGAAGTGTAAAGGGTCGGTGTTGGTCACAACATAGGTTTTTTGGTTGAGTAGGTAATGGCGGAGTTTGGTGGCATAAAAACTAAGGATAAGAAAATCTTTTATGGATGGTTGTATCGGGTTTCATAGTCCAAAAGAGTACAACTTATGTAATAAATCACCTGCTCCCTATGTTGTTCATCGCGATGATGAGTGAGCATGGCTCCCAAGGAATGATCGATAGCTGATATGTATAGGTAAAAATGTTGATTGTATTTTGGTGGAATGAGTACGGGTGGTTGGAGAAGGTATTGTTTTAGGGCCTCAAAATCTTTGTGACAATCATCATCCCATTTAAAGGAGACATCCTTCCTAAGCAGATGATGAAATGGTTGACACCGATCAGATAATTGTGAAATGAAACCGTGAATGGATTGCAATTTACCTTGCAGCTGTATGAAGTTGTTTGAGGTTTGAGGGTAGAGGCATTTACAGAATGTCCTTGTCTTTAGCAGGTCAACTTCTATACCATGGATGGAAACAATAAATCCCAGGAGTTTTCTGAGAGAACCATAAAATGTAGTTTTTAGGTTGAAGTGGACGCAATATTTAATTAGGAATCAATGATGGTTTCGAGGACAAAGAGGTGCTCAAAGACGACATTTAGATTTAGCCAAGAGATCATCCATGTAATCTTCCAATATGCATGCATGATATCATGGAAGATGTAATTCATAAAGACGCTAATATGTAGCACCAACGTTTTTAAGGCCAAAAGGCATGAATCGATAGCAAAGGTTCCCTACGGGGTAATGAATGTGGTTTTGTGCTGATCTTCTGGGGCAAGAAAATTTGGTTATAACCCGAGAAACCATCCATGAGTGAGAGAATCTCATGACCCATGGTAAGGTCCACCAGTTGATCAATACCGCAAGGGAAAGTCATCTTTCAGGCAGGTGAGGTTGAGGTCTTGGAAGTCCGTGCAAATGTAGAGTCCCCCTGTTGCTTTAGTAATAGGGACAATGTTAGAAATCCAATGAGGATAATAAATGGGTAAGATAAAGGAAACGAAAGAAGACATCAAAGTTCTTCTTTGATGAGAAGAGAAATTCAAGGATGCATTTTCCTCACTTTTTTTTTTTTATAGGTTTGGCATCGAGAACAGCTTAAGATATTATGGACCACTATGGTGGGGTCAATATCGGGCATGTCTGACGTAAGACCAAGTGAAAGTGTGGTTATGATCTCAGAGAAAGGAAGTGATGGCTTCCTATTTAGTAGCATCTAAAGATTGTCCGATCTTTAGGATGTGTGGATCGTCTTGAGTATGAATGTTGATCTCAATAGTCAATTCATTCAACATGGTTTATGTCTCAGAGGGTAATGACCGATGAATATATGAGTCTTCTGCACCAAGGTAGGTGAGTATGGATTCATCATCCTAACATTGAATGACGTTAATGGTCGGTGTGTCATCATCAATCATCTCAGGATACAAGAATGGGAGAGTGGAAGGGGCCTCACCTTCACATTGATAAGTCAAAGGCCCCAAGGAAATGGTGTTTATGAAAAAAAAGTTAGGGGGACATATTCAGGATCCATCAACTCCATCGGTGAGGGTGGTTATGAAGGTGGAGAAGGGCTAGGGTCCTCAATGAAATCAATGTGGGCCTGTTTGGTAGAAGGGTCGGGGAAGCAAATACCACTCGGTCATTATGTTTGTGGGTGGTACATTGAATAATGGTATGGACAACCTTGCTCATAAAAAGCTAAAACCAAAACCCTTTCATGCACAAAGGTACGGAAGGTGTGGGTGAAATGGCGATTGGTAAGTGATTGGAATTCTATGGAAAATGGGCGGGGTTGTGATGGTGGTTCAGTGTGTAGGTGGTAGTATCAAGTCCCCATAGTGAGACTAGTACGAAGATGAGGAGGACCATAAAGGAGGCATTCTCCTATACGGTGATCATAACGAGGATGTTGGTGAAGGCTTCCATACTCATGTGGAGTAAGGAAGGTGTTGACACTATATAAAGGTATTCCCCTAGAGTGAGGCATTGAAAAACACCTTCCAAGGGATCAGTGGTTGGTATGTGGGTAGCTGGTATGGACGATGTGTCGGAGGTCAATGCGGAGGTGGTGTTAATGGATTGGGAAGTGAATGGGTCAGCCGTGGAGGTTATAGTAGTGGTAGGCATGGAGGAGGTATGTGCGGTGAAAGTAGAGGTCAGTCTTGGTAGGTTTGGGTGTAGGTGTAGGTGAAGTGGTATTGGTTGCGAAGTAGACGGCTTGACTAGTATGAGTACATAGTTGTGTCGATAAAGCATGTTGCATGTTTTGAAAGGTGATGGGTTAGCTGGAATGGTATAAGTGTGTCCTTCATGTTTAAACTTTACACAATAATGAAAAGTGGAGGGAACACAACCCATGACATGGATCCAGGGTCTACCAAGTAACAAGTTATATTGAATTCCCCCAAAACATAAAACAATTCTCGAATAAATGCGGGGCCCACGCAAACGTGAAGGATGATGGTTCTAGTGTGGAGGTGATAGCGTCGTTGAATGAACACAACATGACTAGATGTTTGTGCATGTAATTATCAGGTATGCACATTTGATAAAATGCATGGGATGAAATGATGTTAATGCTAGTGCCTCCATCAATCATCACATGGCATACCCGTATGTCATCAATGTGTACAGAGATGAAGAGGGCTAGGTCTAGGTCATCATTTTGGTATGGCATGATCCTTTTCTCTAAGAAGCTGAGGGAGGCCACCCAGGTGAACCAAGTGAAGTGAGGATGAAGGTGGTAATTTGGTGAGGGAGGCTACATGATGGGGTGTGATAATTGAGGCTACAGGTGTAGGGTCATTGGGTAAAACCTCGATAGATTGAAGAACCTCCATGAGGGCTTGACAGGGGATTCCAAGGTTTGGATGAGGTCATATAAGGAAATTTTGAGTGGAGATTGGTGTAATTGTTTGATCATGGTGTGATGTGTGATGCCATTAGAAATGGGGTATGTGGGGCCATGAATAGTTTTCTTAGGTATGGTTGTAGATGATATGTTGGGTATAGGATTGGTTAGTGGGTTAGCTACCTTTTCTTTACCCTTCTACACATGTAGTGTGACATGTACCATGTTGATTTGAGGGAAATTGTCAAATGGAGAGGGTGTAGGGTAAGTGGTATAATGACATGAAGGGAAAAAACCTACTAGAGGAGAAAATCCCTGTGAGGTCAGTTGGGCATAGCGACATTTGGGTGGTGGCGTGGCAAGTTCTCTGATGCGAACCATGTTAATTTCAAATTTTGTGTGTGGTTCTGGAGCTGTGAGGGTGGAGGTTGTGGTTGTTGAGTGCGTAGTGTGGGAATGGGTGTTGGTGAAGCAGGATCCTCGTCAAGAAGGTCATCATCATCAAAGTTGGTTTCGGTGGACACAATTGGATAAGGACGGTTTTCAAGGCCTTGTAGTTTTCCACATCATGCCCTGGCACATGATGGTATGCATAAATTTTGGTATCATCAAACCCTTTGGCTTGGGTTTGAGGGGGTCGTAAGGTCGGAGTGGTGGTAATGTGATAATAGAAGTCTCGAGGAGGTTGGTTAAAATTTTGGCATAGGACCCTGCTAGTGGATCACAATGGGAAGTGAATGTAGGTTTGGGTGTAGGTGTGGTTGGTTGTCTAGGAATTATTTTTGGAAGAGTAGGAACAGGTCGAGCCATGGGTTTAGGCATCGGTGTGGTTTGAGGTATCGGTCGGGTTCATTTGGGTAGGGGTACAAGTGGGGTTTTGTTTTTGAGTTGCACCTTCTTGGGTAAAGCTGATGTGGGTATACGGGGTCTAGAAGCAAAAGCATATAGAGGAAGAGGGTGAGTTACCCATGGGTATAACGAGGGTGCTATGAAGGTAGATGACATAGGTCATGCTTGGAGTGTGAGGGATAATGACCAAGTGTAGTAGTTAGTGAAGTAATGGCTGAAGGTATTAGAGGTATTGGTGGTAAAGAAGAGACCGTAGGTGCCAGGTATGAGTCATGTTGTGTGCCCAGGTAGGTTAGAGATTTGTGAGGAAGGAATGGGTTATTGTTGTGTTATTGCGTTATGAATGAGTGAGGGGTGCTTGACCATTTGGGCAGCCGAGGTCTTAAGGTAGATGACGGACTAAGTGTGGGTGTGATTTATGCGGTAGGCGTATGAGGTTGATGAGTTTGTTTATTTAGTTTGGGTGTTGGAGTAGGTGTGGTTTTAACATTAGAGGATGTAGCTAAATCCAGTTTAATAGGTGGATGAGTAAGGCTAGTGGTTTGGGTGACCTGTAAAGTGGTAATAGGTTTAGTGGAGGTAAATATTGTGGGTATGGGTTTGGGTTTAGGCATAGGTCAGGTTATGGGTAAGGGTGTGGTGTGAGTATTAATAGATATTGTGGAAGGGGTTGTGACAATAGTGGTTATATGTGGTTTGATGGGTGGAAATGTCTTTGGGTAGATAGTGGAGGTGTCATCGAGGATCTCTGCATTTGTGTTGAGATAGGAGTAACATACTCCCCCATAATAAAGCCCTATCCACATAATCCAAGTAATCGGACAAACATGAGAATGGAACGTTTATGGGTGGAGTTGGTGAATACCTAATGGGAATTCCCATAAAATGCATCTTAGAGATGGGGACTCGGCCAGCTTCAACTTCCGTGGGTAAGAGAGATGAAAGTAGGTCTATTGGATGTCGGGTAGTGGATGGAGAATGCTTGCCAAGAGGCAAAGGTATCCCCACTAGGTCTATGATGGGTGGAAGGGATGATGGGAGTTCCTCTATGATGATGATGGTGCTCCTCTATGGGTGGAGGAGGTAATGGGTGCTCCTTTGTGGGTGGAGGAGGTAATGGGTGCTCCTCTATGGGTGGAGGAGGTACGGTAGGTAAAGGTTTGCTAAGTGGAGAAGTTAGGGGTGAGATGGTCTCAATGTCATCGAAGACTCCTCCGTAGGTGATGTAGGAGATGAAGAGGTGTTCTTCTATCGGGTGAAGGGACAATGACGGTTGGTTCGATGTGGAAGGAGGATTTCGGCTAGGATTTCCTCTATAGAAGGCATGTGAGGTAATTGAGAGGTGACATGTACCTCGTTAAAGATTGCATGAACCTCACGAGTATGGGTATCGTGAGTGGATGTCTCACTTGTTTGATTGGATGAAGGGGCATGATTGGGAAATGGTTTTTTAAAGATTTGTAGATTTTGGTTGGGGTGGCGTTGGGATTATCCATAGTCAACTCACCTTTCTCGAGAATTTCTTGGACAATATTCTTAAAAGTGATGTAGTTGCCATCACTATGACCCTTCACTCGGTGATAGTTACAGAAATCTTGTTCCTTATACCATGTAGGCATGGGACAAGTAGGGTTGAAACCAGTGTGTGGTTTTATGGGTGGAAGGGTGATGGCGCTAGATTTGATAAGATTTTCTACAACAAAGAGTAAGGTTCCCCAATTGGGGTATATTTTCACCGTCTTGTCCAATTGAAAATCCTGAATGGGTGATAGATTAGATGAGGGTGTAGCTTGATTAGACGGATGAGCTGGGCCGGCTTTGAGTACCACTACATTAGCGGTACCTTTAGCCTTTGAATAATTGGTTGGAAGTTTGGAAGAAGAAGAGGCTTTAGTCAACTTGAATGCTAAATTCTTATTTCATAATTATATTTTCTTCTCTTCGATGGCCCGAATCTCTAAATTTTGTGCCATAGTGAATGACTCATCGAATGTTCAAAAATTTTGGACCTGCAAGGTCGGGATATATGTCTAGTGTAAGCTCGGGTAAAGAGCTCGATGAGTTCAGTTTGTGGCAGTTGAAAGGTAAGTTGATTGATCGAGTTGAACTAGCAAGTGACAAAAAAATCATGATAGATTCATCCTCATACTAACGTGTGGAATATAGATCGGTCATGGTAACTTTCTTGGCAATATTAATAGAAAAATGATCCAAAAATCTTGGGCTACCTGATTGAATGAAAATATGGAGTGTTTGGGTAACCCACTATACCGGTCTAATGCGAGTCTAGTCGGGGACATGGGAAAAGTTCTCAAAAGTGAGGGTGATGAGCAATCAAATAACATACGTGTTTAAACGAGCAAAATTTTGTTGTGGGTCTTCCTTACTATTGAAGTTTGAATTTAGGCATTTCCTAATGCACAGTGGTATGAATGGATGGGAATGGATGGGTGAATAGGCTGGTTTCAAATCTCATCGTAAGTGAGAGTGTTGTGGGAACTAGAAACCGATGCTTCCAATGTTTCAGCATCTTGTCCATCATCAATTTAATTAGGTCGTTGGTGGGTTGTGATGATTAGATGCCTCCTATAGCATGAGGAGGTTGGTTTTGAACATATAATGGGTGTGGCATTCCAGTGTATGGGGCTGCCATGTAAGGTGGTGGAGAAGAAGGTAATGAAATAGGGGGTATGTACCCGGAATGAACAATAGATGAAATAGGTGGTTGTTGGTAGTATGTATATGGGGGAGGAAGGGTCATGGTAACCCTAGTGGCAATAGGGGCTAATGATTGTGGAATGGAAAGAACTACATTCTGAAATGGGGTAGAGGTCACCGACACTAGAGGTGGGAACGTAGCTACAGGTATGTGTGAGACATGAGGGATGGATGAGGTTGTGTTTGGGGTAATCATCGAGGGTATGGTGGATGTAATGGGTGCCACAGAGGTAACAGATGTGAAATTCATGGGGGTATGAAACCTAACTACGAAATGACTAGGGGTAAGGTGGATGCAGGTAGCACAGAGCCAGATGGGGCTGATGCGGAAGTGGGTGTGAGAGTCGGGGGATAGATACAGCATGCCATATATCAACTAACCCAAGGTGTCTCAAGTGGACGAATGGGAGAGGTAAAACTACAAGGCAGTAGGGTTCTAGTCAAGGAGTCAGTGCGAACTCCTCATCTCCGACAATGATATTAGTAGGCTGGATAGGATCCATGGCTGGTGATAAAATAGAAGGTGGTGAAGGAATAGGTGGGAGCGTTTGCCAACTGGTGTGGAACATGAGGGCATTCACTTTTCTTTGGGTCGCACCATGTGAACCAAGATTAATCAAGTGGGGCTGCTTCTCTATAAATGGTACAAAGAACAGAAAAAAAATGGATGAAGTAACAAATGGTGGGTGGAATGTGAAATAGGCTAACTGATGCCGGTTAGGGAAAACTGATGTCGGTCAGGGGTAACCACTGCCGGTCACTGTAGAAAATAGGTAGTGAGTAATCAGTGAGGTAGAAGGCAAAACATGACAAGTATGCCAAATCTGGGGATGTGTAAAATGTTAATGGGAAAAAAATGATAGTGACAGAGACTATGGGAAGTGGAGAAAAGTGAAGTGAGAATGTCCTTTTGAGTAGGTTAGCAAAAGAACATGGAACTAATGTTGGTTGAGCTTAACCAATGGCGATCAGAGGTAACTAATGACAGCTTACTATGAGATTGAAACAGTGATGAGAAAAAGTGGTTATGAATTAGAATTTGATGTGGAATCACCCAGCACTCGGAATGATGGTGATATGGCCCAGCCACACTCGTGTGAAACCGGAATACACTAGCTATGACGAGGAGCATGCAAGGATGAAAAAAAAGTGATGAACATGATCTTTCACCTCAAAATGCAAACCAAGCAAAAACAATAAGAAAACGCAATCCTAGGAGTGCCCTTTTATATTATGTTTTTTTAGCTTATCCTATTTAGGTACTCGACACATGAATTACTTAAATAGAGTTTTTGGTGAGGATGGCTTCCTACAAAGAAGGAGATCTAAAGGTTGAGGTTTCAGTGTTTGCTTTAGTGGGAGCAGGGCTTCACTCTAAAGTATGACTCGACAGAGCAAAAGTCGGGTGCCCACCGTGTTGTGATCGTGTGATCACCTACAACTTCTTCTAGGTAAGATGTTGTTTAAGAATGTATGTATTTGAATTTTTGTGTGGTTTGGTAAGACTTAGAGAAAGAAAAAGGATAGAAGTGCTTTTCTATGATTCATTTGTCAACCATCAGCTGGTCATGACCTCCAAAGATATAGGTTTCCTCAATTAATGTGAGCTAATACAGAAAATCGAATGAAATTCAATTATTTTTAAACCCAAATAAAAATATGAAATTGATGACATAATAAGATGAAGAGGAAGAGGGATGCTCTTTCACTAAAATGTAGAAAACATGAAGAAATGATTCTTTTTAAATACACCAAAAGAAAAGTTTCCTGTAGAGCAAATAGAAAGAAGGAGTGGATTACTAGGGAAGAGAATTAGTGTGTACACTTTTAGAAGGGAAACAAACACACAATTTTTCCCCGAATGAAATGCAAGGAACCTCAAATGGGTCCCACCAGGCGTGCCAAAATGTTTCACCTTTTTCTTAGATTGTTTCTTTGAATTATTGACGAAATAGATAGGGTAATGGGCGTAGGAGGAATACCTATTCAAATGTTGGTTGATGGGTTGTTGCGCGTATGACTTCTCGAATTCACAGTTGACCATGAGAGATTCCTTTCTCGTAAGGAGGAACTACCTGTAATGAAAGCAAGACCACCATAAAGAATTAAACAATATGGGCAGTGAACTGCCTAGCGTGAGCTAGATCCGAGAAGCATGGTACTTCCTAGATGGCTATCAGTCCACTATTTTAAACAAATCAATGCTGAAAACAAGGTAAATCCTATTGTTATTTTGAAATGATATAGGTATCTCACTTAAAAACACAATAAGAAAACAAATCTAATCTAATAGGCTAAGCTAGAATAGAATCCACGGGTCAAATGGTTGGTTTTGGGCTCTACAGGTCTGATAAAGGTCTCGGGTAGGTCACAAGTGAGTGAGGGTGAGGTAAAATTAGGTGGATAGGTATCTGCTTAAGGATGTGTGGGCAAACATAGAGACGATGTTGGTCGGGGTGACCAACCGAGGTTAAGTATAATGGCACTAATTACTATGAGATCCTGAAACGTCACGCAATGAGGTTTTGGTCTCCTGTGTGATTGCACAAAGGATTTAGTTGGTCGGGAAGAGGTATTGGGTGACTGGAATAGGTTTTTGTGAGGTTTTGATGGGTCTATGGAGGTAAAAATGTTGGAGATGGTCAATAGGGAGCAAGATAAACAATGGATGATAGAATAATGATAAAATGAAATAACTAGGAAAGTATGACGTTGTATTTACTTGGATTTAATTCTTGAAAGTCTATGTGTGAAGGATGGAGGTGTTGATGATGGGTTTAACGGTTGCAAGTGATCACCAACTGAATAAAAGTTTCTACATGGGCTACATGCACACTCCTCTTTTTCTTTGATAGATCAAAATGTGGCTAGGGATGGTTGTGCAGGAGAAGATCCTCAATCTCCTTCCGTGGATGTCAGTTATTGTTGGAATTGCACTCAAGATGCATTATCTCTTTGAGATTTCATTATTGCTCTTCCACGTTTTCTCCCAATGTTTTCCAACCTTGAGAATAAGGTTTTTTTGGTTAAAAGGGGTGATTGATTATGGTCCGCTTAACCGGTGACGGTTAGGGGTAACCAACGTCAGTCAAGATAGGATTTCCTAGGTTTACCAAACTTAAGGAGATCTTCTTGATTTCCTCGGATCTTGTGTCATTATCCCAAATATGAGACTAGGAGCTTCTTGTGAGCATGTGGGAATGTGGTTAGAGGGAGTGTAAGCATTGATTTTTAGGGTTTGGGTAAGTCTTAGTTAGTTATGGTAACTTGCTAAGAATAGGACTTAGGTTGAGTTAGCTTGGTGAGGTGTCTAAGTGAACTGTTTGTGTAGATATTATTTAAATAATAAATATAGTGAGGATAACACATTAATTTAATTAAATTAATATTAGTAGGGTGAAGGAGGTCATGACTAGGTAGATGTAATAATGGGGGCTTATATGTCAAGGGACGAAGGGGAGTGTGACCTAATTTTAATGTCTACAACTAGAGGTGGAGGGCTATTTATGGGTTCTTTCATGTGTGAAGGAGAAAATGAAGTTGGTTTTTATGTAGGTAGGGGAGTTAAGGCTAGGATTTCATCTATGGAAGGAACAAGGGGAAATTGGGAAGCAATTGGTATGTCATTGAAAATAGCGTGGACCTCACGGACATTGCTATCATTAGTTGAAGTGTCACCAATTTGGTTGGAAGATGGGGCATGATTAGGGAATGGTTTTTTGAAGATATGTAGGTTTTGATTGGCTGGTGCATTTGGGTTGTCCAAGACTAGATCTCCATTGTCTAACATTTCTTGGATGATATTCTTGAAGGTGATGTAGTTACCATCGCTATGACCTTTGACATGATGATAGTTGCAAAATTCGTGTTCTTTATAACATGTGGGCATGGGTGATTTGAATGCGATGTTTTTGTTACGTAGCTGAATTTTCTTCTCTTTAATAGCATGAATCTCCCATTTTCATTCCATGGTGAATGCCTTGTCAAATGTACGTATGGTGTACACCTACAAGGTTGGTGAAATGTGTCTAGTGCAAGCCCGAGTAAACAACTCTATGAGCTTAGTTTGAGGTAATAGAAATGTTAGATGGTTAATTAGGCTATGCCAACAAATGAAAAATTCAGTGATAGACTCATTGTCATACTATCGAGTGGAGTAGAGATTGGTCATGGTGACTTTCTTGACAATGTTGATTGAGAAGTGGTCTAAGAAGGCTTGGGATATTTGATTAAATGAGTAGATGGAATGTCTAGGTAGCCTATTGTACTACCTAATGCAGGTCTTATTAGAGAAATCAAGAAGATCCATAGGAGTAAAGCATCATCATGGGTGATCAAGTAACACCCATGTTTTAAAGACCACAGATGTTATTACGGGTCTTCTTTACTATTGAAGCAGTTAAATTTTGGCATTTCCCAATGTATAGGTTATGGGCGAATAGGAATGGATGGATGAATGGGATCATTATAGATTTCATCATATGTGAGGGAATTATGTGAGCCAGAAACCGATGCTTCTAATGTCTGCATCCTTTCCATCATTAACTTGATGAGGTCATTGGTAGGTTGTGATAAGAGGGTGCCTCCCATGGTGTAAGAGGGGTGGCATTCTAGTGTATGGTGATGCTAAATAGGAAGGTTAATAATGGGAGACCAATGTGGAGGGCATATACCCGAATGAATGATGAATGAGATAGGGGTTGTTAATAATATGTATATATAGGCGGGGCATTTGAAGTGACTCTAGTAGTGATTGGGTGCGAGAGGCTCAAGGGATGAAGAGGACAAGATTTTGGAATGGGGTAGGGCTCACCAACATCATAGGTGGTTGTGTTGCAAATTAGTATATGTGAGATAATGGGTGCATATGGGGTTATGCTCTAGGTGGTCAATGAAGGAACAATCGATACTACGAGTGCAACTAATGTTGCGAGATGTAGTGGTCATTGCAGGTGTAGGGCTTAACTGCGAAACCACTAGGGGAAAAGCAAGCGAGGGTAATGCCGAACTTGTAGGGCCGAGGCGTAAGTGGGGACAAGGATAGTAGAGATGGATACAGGAATGCCATATATCAACTAGCCTAAGGAATCTCGAGTGGATGAGTGGGAAAGATAGAAATGTAAGGCTACGGGATTCGATCGAGTAGTCGTGCGAACTACTTATCACTTGTAGCAATGGTGGTAGGTGGAGTCAGATACATGGGTGACATGATAGAACATGGTGAGGGACTAGGTGGGATATTTTGATGACAGATGTGGAATATAAGAGTGTTACTTTGGCTGTGAGTCAACACCATGTGAGTAAGTGTTGACTTGGAAAGACTATATTCTATAAATGACACAAAAAATAGTAGAAATGGAGAAAAATGAGGCTGGAAGGGTGAATTCGGTCAAAGGTTGGATTTTTAAAAACAAACACAGACACTAATGATGGTCAAGCTAACTGGTGATGGTTAGTGGGTAACCGATGTCGGTCACGTAAAACCGATGCGATTCTTACTATGGAAAACACGAGTTTGAAGAAGTGAAACATGACCGATGAATTTGTAATGGGGAAACTGTGTATGATAGAAATATCAACAGAGGGGAACAAGATGGTTCCCTAAGGGCCAAAAACATAATAGAAGGAGTAATAAAGGCTATTCCATGCAAAATAACTAGAAATCTAGAAGTGACACTAGTTAGGTTTAACCGATTTTATGGTCACTATGAAATTTAGAGAGAATGGAGAAAACTAAATTTTGTGAATTAAACCAAATTTGAAGAATCAAAATCAAGAATCGAGAATGAAAATATGGGGCCCCGCACACTCGGATAAATTCGAATACTCCAACTATGATGGTGGAGTGTGAAAGGAAGAAGAACAATGTAGATTTGTAGTGTCACACCTCAAAACACAAGTCAAGAAGAACACTAAGAAAAACACGATGCTAATATTTATTTTCTTATGTTTATTTAGCTTATGCTATTTAGAATTGACCACATGAGTTCGAATAGAATTTTTGGTTGGGAAGGCATACTGCAAAGAAGTATATCTAAAAGGTGAGGTTTCAGAGTTATCTTATGGAGAGGGGTGCTATTTGATAAGTGACTAGACAGAGATATCCAAGTTAGGAAGTACTGTCAATCCTCCGATCATGTGATCATTGATGATGTTCCCGGTAAGATATTGTTTAAGAAAATGTGTATATTCAGATTTGTGTAGTTTAGTAGAAAAAGAAAGAGAGTGATTTCTAGGGTTCAATTGTGTCAACCATCAGCTGGACATGACTTCCAGCATATATGCTGCCCTCATTTTAATGTGAACTAAAAATTCAGCAAACTAGAATGCAATGCAAGTGTTTTAAAAGCCCAAATCAAAATATTATTTTTGATGTAGCCAGTGATGAATAGGAAGAGGAATGCTCTTTCACTAATGCAATGCAAAAATAAAGAAGAATGTGTTATTTTTAAAGAACCAAAAACATGATTGCTTTTAGAAAATAAAGAGAGGAAGAATGATTCTAGAGAAGAAAAATTAATGTGTAAGATTTTTGAAGGGAAAAAAACACACAACTTTCACCTAGGAATGAATAAATGCAATAGAACCCTTGATGGGTCCCACCGGGTGTGCCAAAATGTTTCACCATTTTCTTTACGTTTTTAATGTGACAAAATAGATAAGGGTGTGGGTCAAGGAGGAATACCTGTTATGATGGTTGGTTTGAAGGTTGTGCATGCATTTTTACTTCTCGATCTGATACTAACTATAAGAGCTTCCTTTTGGCTAGGAGGAGCTACCTGAAATAGAAAACAAGACCACCAAAGAAGAGTTAAATAATATAAGACAACTGGACTACCTAGCATATGCTAGATCTAGGAAGTGTGATACTTCCTAGAGGGATGTCAATCCACTTTTTTATAAAAATATATGAGATGAATAAAATACTTACATAAACGAATCTAATGCTAGTATTCGATTCGGTACCTCATATCACTATTAGTGTCAATCCAATTAAATACTAAAAATTATGTGGGTCGAGGTCTTGAGTCAGGTTGTAGGTTGTTTAGGTGGTTTTTGGTCATAGACGGGTCTTATCGGGGGTTGGTTAAGGTTTTTGCATTGTTTTGGTAGGTAGGTTGGTTGTTGGTTTACATAGTGTTGTGCACAGAGAGAGACGGTGTCGGTCAGTATATGACCGACTCATGGTTAGGAATTAAAAAGATAGTTAATGGGTAATGCTAGTGTCGATGGAGGTGGGATGATAAAATTCAATAATATATGGTTGTGGGGTTTGAGTGAGGTCGAAAAGATGATAGAGGGTATGATGAGGCATATGATGATCTTAAGAACACTCGGAGAGATATATAGAGGTCGGTATAGGTGGTTTCATGATGTGAGTGGAGGAATGGTGGAGTTTATAAAAAGAGGAATAGTGGGGAAAAGGGAATACAAGTAGAAAATGACAACAGAGATGACAAAAACCTTTAAAACAGACAAGGATGAAATAACACAAGTGATAAATGCACTTACTGATGTTGTAGGTCCAATGGCTAGGTGGTGGTGATGATTGATCGATGTGATGGAGCTTGGTGCCACAGTGGTGCTTCCCAAAATGCTACCATGAGAGAAATACCTTTGGATCTATCTCACTTTGCTAGCTATGGCTACTTGAATGTGTGAAAGAGCTCTAGTTCTTGCTTGCATGCAGGTCTCCTTTTTCTCCCCAAAATTCAAGAATGTGTCCAACCTCTCAAACAAGGTTACCAAAATGGGTATATGGTAATCGAGGATGGTTCTTGGTTGACCAACGTCGGTTTAGGGATGATCGGAGTCTGTTAAGGTGAGATTCTCTAGGTTTATTAAAATTGACAGATCTTCCTTCATTAGGGTCATGTTTGTCCATTTATTCATAGATCAGAATGGAAGTTATGTTTTTATGAGTGGGAAGGTGGTTAGAGGAATAATAGGCATTCATTTTTAGGGTTGAACTAACTCTTATTCATTTATGGAAACATGTTATGAATAGGTCTATGGTGATGTGTCTAGGTGAGGTGGCTAGGTGAGGTGTGCATCCATGTAATTAAAGTAATTAAATTAATAAATAGGGTGAGGATGGGTATTAATTTAATTGTAAATAATTAAATTAATATTAATGTGGGGTATAAGGGTCATGGTTAGGTGAATGTGTTTAAGTTGGTTATTCAAAAGAGGACCAAGTGGAGTGTGACCCAATTTTGGTGTCTACACTTTTGTTTCATGTTTTCTTCCATATATCCTACCTACTAACTTTACAGGTAGGAGTTACCATTTCTTGCTAGTGTTGGGTCCTAGATTGATTGAGTGCACTTTATCACTCGCATTAAAGATAAGATAAAAATGAAAAGAGAATACCGGGTATTCCTTATTTTTCTCCCCATTCCTTTTCTTTATCGCAATGCATACTCTTCTTGTTTGTCATCATCAAAATTCCACACTTCCTTTTCGGGTCTTAGAAAGAACACACTTATAGTTTGTTTACTCACATAGTATAACTAGGGGTTAATCTTTTGCATCCAATCTCTTCACAAATGACTAAAAAAACCCATTAATTAACACATTCAAAACATTCCTCCCGAGGTGGAACTATTGGGATTTCATCACCTAATCGGGAAAGTCTCGAGGTGTTCGGCCCCATTATAAATTTTATCATAGAATTGGCCCTCACCTACCTTTGGGTATATCAAGGACTCCCCCTAAACATCTCGAAACAGCCTTAGATTGGCCATTTCATAGGTCCCCTCTAAGCCTTTTTACTTTATTTTTCAAACCTCTTCTAAATAATCAATATTAAATAAAATTGTGTTGTGTTTTTTCTTGTTGTAGTAATTACTCAAAGACAGGATTTAGGATTCTTATTTCATGCCCATTCTTACTCGGTCATAAATCTTAAAAATGGAACAAGCTTCTTCATCCAACGTTCCCACCCCTACCTATCTTCCTATGTAGACGTTAGTTCCTCCTGTTGTCTCTTCCTCTATGGTTACCCACCCTATCACTTCTATTGCCTCTTCTAGTGGGATGCTCATGGTTCATGCTCACTCTCACATTGATACTTGATCCCTTCTTCTATCGCCATTCAATTACTTCCATACCAAATACTCCCCCATCATAAAATTCCGTTGAAGCCTTCAAACCCCTTTGGATGCATGGATTTCTAAGAACTCCTAGATGTTATCCCCTGTCGCCCTCCATGATTACCTCATCCGTAAATCTACTCACCTCCCCATTGATGGACCTCCTCTTCAACAGATTTATGCCTACCATTCCTATCCTAAGTCCACCTAGGTACTAACATCCCATCTTCCCATCTTTTTCCTTTGAGAAATGAATGAGTTTGCCATGGCCCAATGTGAACATGCCTTCTTTTATTCATCCACACACAATTATACTAAATTAGTGGTCCTCATCCATTTAGTTTACCTCATATCAATACCATCCCTTCCTCCTTTATGCCCATGACATCCTCATCTATTGTGGTCACTAAGGTCCTCACTCAGCCCCTTCCTAAACCCACTTCTTTGCCTCATATGATTGAGCACCCTCTCTCGAACTCGGTCTCCATTCTCACATCACAAATTCATGCCAATGTTGTCTCTTCACAACCACTCCCTTTAGAATCTACTCAGACACATCAGCCCCCTCCTCATACTACTTTTCAGCACATGTTTTATCATCAACCCATCCATATATACCAACCACCTAATCATACTCACCCTCATTCCACCCCCTTGTCATACACCAACAAATCCCTCAATCTCTTCCTTTTACTTATGTTCCTTTTCAGTAGCCCATCTCTCAACATGTTCAATCTCAACCTATCACTTATCCTCTTCCTTATCAACCACATCCTCAGGATCCTACCTATCCTCATCATTATTAGGCTCAACCTCAATCTAACTCACCCATTTCATACATCCAACAACTTAATCCCTCGACATATGTTCCACCTAATTTTAATGACTCCATGTAAACATTGTTGAGTAAATTGGATAATCTGAAAGATGCTACTTTAGGACCCAAGAGATCATTTACGTTGAAAAAGTATGAGCCCATCCATACTTCTATCCCCGTAAAGCCTTATCCTCCCCATTGGGAACTTCCTAAGTTCTCCAAATTAAACAGCAAATGGGATCCTATTGGTTGGATATTTTGTCACACCAAAATATGAGGTTCAACCACAGTACATGGGATTAAATCCCTCCTCAAAGACAGGTGAGGCTGCCTATTTATTACTAATCTAAAACACATCAAAAATAATATGTACAATATTCACATTAATCTAACCATTGGGGTTGGGATAGAATCCCAAAGTCCATATCCATGCTAGGTAAAGATATTGTTGTTTTCTAAAATAGAATGGATCGAAAAGAATACACAATGGAAAGGAAATGATGGGAATGTATTTTCTTTCGAGCAAACACAGATCATGAAATAATCATACGAGTTCTAGATAACAAATGTAATGTAATGTTTGAAACAATTAAAATGATTGAGAATGCTAAACAAAGAATAGCTTAAGATCCTGAACATAAGAACAATATCTTAAGAGAGATGAATCTCACAACACAAATTTTGCAAAAATAACATCGATTTCTATTCCTCAAATGATTAAAAGAAAACACAAAGTTTTTCTTCTTCACAAAAGTTCTCAATATTCCAAAAATCTCAACCCTTTGGAATGCATAAGCATCCCTTATTTATAATAAAAGGCATTGAGAGAAAATAGGATAAATCCTAGAAAATAGTCTTTTAAAAGAGAATCCTATTTTTTTACTCTCACATAGGAGACCAAGTCAAAATTTGCTTCCTATGTGATGAAACAAAAATGAAAAAGACATGTCGATTTCAAGATTGAAATGACATGTCACATTGTGCTTATTCTGTATCATCATCTTTATCTTCCTCCAACAAAGCCTGCTTGTCCCAAAATTCTTGGAATTTTCAGATTATACCCTGCATCTCATTCTCATCAGGCACGGTGGAATGATCACTCAGAACTTCACATGTTTCCTGAGTATCACTAGCATTACCAGGAAGCTTTTTCAATCTCTTGTTGAGTTTCCTCAGGGTCTCCAAAGAATGTTCGATTTTCACAAACCTGTCAATGATTTCCATGCCAAATCTGTAAGTTGGTTCATGCTGAATTAATTCTTGGATCTATTTGTAAAGATCATCAATAGGTAAGATACTTGAGCCTTCACTCAACACCTTAGCACAAATTTTGACTAGCTCTTCTTCTAAGTTGTTCTTGCCATCGACCAATTGATCTCTTGATTCTCTCAATTTTCTGCAAGCTTCATTGAGAATCTTTATTCTGAATTTGATGGCTTTAGTCAGCTAAAAATGTTTATCCCCATGTGGAATGATGCCCTCCTCGACCAAGATGTGGGATGGGATCTGTTTCAGCGTTTGGAGAGCTTTGAAAGTCAACTCTAGGTTCCGATTTCCGCTTGAAAAACTCATCATCCATTTTCTCTCCATCTTTCTTTATATCCTCTAAAGATTGATAGACTTCCACAGTATCTTTGATGACTTCTTTTCCTTGCAGGAGCAGCCTTTGGGTCCATTCATCGACCGCTCTCCCCTTTTCATTGATCTTTTCAATCATGGGTACCGATGAGAAATCAAACCCAATAGGAGTAGAGGATGATGGTGTTGACTCAGAGGATTTGAGATCTTGAGTAACACTTCAGTCAACTACTCCACTTTCTCTTTAAGCTCATCCCTATTTTCCTTTATTTCTTTTAACTTCTGACATAGCACGTTCATAGCATCTCATGCATCTTGTTGTGCTCCTTCTGCCATCACCTTCCCTAGATCGACCCTCGCGGTTATCTCGATAGTCGAAGCCATTGTGTCCTCTCGGTCTCTTGTCGATTGCGGGAGTGGCAATCTCTACAAATTTGTGCCCCAGAAGCATCCACTAAAACCCTTGAAATTGTTTTGGGTTTCTTGGCTGATTTAGCAGGAGAAGCCTTGAGTGAACTGAAATCAAAGGCTGGTAGGGGAACTACCACCTTCCTCTTCCTCGAGTCTGATCAAGTAACCATTGAGGTGTGCCAGAGGAAGTTACTACTATTTTAGGAGTTAGGGTCACACTTTCAGGTGGAGGAAGACTCACTGGTGGAGTGGGAACAACCACAAGTGTGGTAATGGATTCAGTGAAAAGAGGTGCAGAAGGAGGAGGCATATCTATAGTCACTTTGGTTCCAGCAGAGAGAGGTGAGAGACTGGAGAAGATGCTGGCCATGGCTGATGAAGAAGATGGAGAAAGAGGAGGTGGAAGTGGTTGCAAAGGAGGAGGTGTAGATCCTGAAGCCAAAGCTTGAGAAGTGAGAGATAAACTTACTTCTGTTGGGCAATCAACAAAAGGTGAAATTAGAGGTTGACTCACCTCTACCTCCAAAGAGATTTCTCCTATTTCTAGTGGGGTTGGTGAATCTGGTATGTTCACCGTCTCAGTTGGAGTGGCAGATGAAGGTGCTTCTTGTTCTCCTCCCTTCTTGACAAATTTGACCTTTATAGGCCTCTTAGAAGAGCTCTTGTCCTTTTCCTTTTGGAGGGCCCCACTTCCAAAGCAACCAAATTTGAAAAACTCTCTTCTTTGTAACTCATTCCCCAAGAAATGAGCCATGCCTTAGTGCGTGTGAGAATTGGAGCTGATCTATCTACAATAGAGGCTTTTTCACCGATAGACCAATCAATAGCTGGGAAAACATATTGATCCTCATTTAGTTTGTCATATGAAGCATCTAGAACACTTTCATTGTTGCCAATACCCTCTGGGATGTCAACGAGCTCAAGTGTCTGAATCTCTTCAAGTGTTAACCTACTATGATCCTTTCTGTGGATAAAAACTTTATCATGTCTTCTATGCTAGGCATACGTAGGTACAGGGTTCCATATGACTTAAGAACTCCTCGAAAGTCAAACCCATCTCTAGTGCTTCATGTGTTTCTTTAACTTCTCCTGAAGCTCATGCACTATGTTCTTGGATTTTACCACCGTTGAGTAGGTATACCTTCCAATATAAATTGGGAAGGATAAGGCGGCCTTGTGCTTACTCTATTAGAACTTGTGGAAATCCAAAAATTACCTAACAAATTCCATCAGGATCAACTTGTCTCCTGGGTATCTGGGTAATCAGAAAGGATCACCTAGGTACATGACCACTTGAAGGTACGTGAACTTCTTAAATTGCAAGAAGACACAACCCCATTTTGAAACTTCAGCCCATGCCTCATTAGAGACTCTTGTTTTCCTCAATTCGGGGTTCATCCTACAGATGTTCTTATAAAAGAAAGCATCATTTACTCTTTTGAATTGATCCTTGGAACCCTTTCTTATTAGCTGAGGAAAATATGGATAAATGTGTTTAGCTTCCTTATCCCCCTTTGTGTCCAATCCGGGATAATTCCTCATACCAGCTGCTGCATAGGTGACATATGAGGACATATAAAACTTTCCCATAGACAAGACTATTTTCATCTGGGAGTCTATCTCATCACTGATAAGACTACCCCAATCAATCCCTTGTTTTTCTTCTTCATAATCACCATGAATTGATACATCCATCCTTGGAAGTCCCTTGACTCAGGGAGTCCAAATACTTGACTTAGCAAGGTGATGATGTCGTTGATCTCAAGGATGAAATCACTCCTAGGGACAAACTTGGGGAACCTTGAGATGGCCGGCTTGGCCTTGATCAAGAATTTCCTATTCACATGCCTGATGCAGTCATCTTGATCCTTGTCCCAAGCTTTCTATGCTGACTTAAGATCTACGTCCACATACTCCTCAAAGTTAGGCAATCTGAGAAGGTCATCGAAGTAACCTCCGTCTAACTTAACTATGACTTCTCCCGCCTGATTTCTCACTGAACGAGAAGCAAAGTCATAATTCGAAGCACATGCCAAGATGAACTTGGGGCACTGAGCAGACATGGGGAATCCTGCTGCAAGAGGGAGGCCACTTCCAGCTATTGATCTCATCCAGGGGGTTTGGGAAGAATCCTTGATTCTATTCCAAAAATCTTCCATGTCTATATTTCGAGTTTTGTATCCCGGATGTCATAATTACAATCAATGTAGGAAGGAGACTCCACCTTCCTAAATTTGTACTTCATCTTACCTAATTTATCTGACTTATCCTGTGATGGTCCAAGATCCGACATGAGGAGAAAATTCCTTGATCACTTATGGTTTGAAAACTCGGGCTTGAAAACTTGTTGAGCAACCCCACAGACTGATGCAATGCTGAGTGTGTCGGAGGTTAGACCTTGTTGGACACTTTGAAAGTCCCAAAATCAGCTGAGTGTATTGGAAAATATTAGGTGTTGGATACTCTATGAGACTTGACACATTGCAGAAATAGAAGGTGTCAATCACCAACAAGACACTCGGAACAATGCGGGAAATGGAAGGTGTCAAGCAGTCGGCAAGACCCAAAACAATGCGGGAACCGGAAGGTGTTGAGCACCTCACAAAACCTAAAACACTAGAAACCAGATGTCAGAAGATGTTGGATGCCCGACACTTAGGACAACCTGAAATACTACGGAAATCAGAGATTGTAAAACACCCTGCAAAACCCGAAATACAGGGATTGGGTTTTTGAGATGTCAAGACATGCAAATTCTCCACCTATTTCAATAATTTGGATTTTTATATTCTTCTTTTTTGCTTTGAACAAAAAAATGGTATATTCCAAGGTATAAAAATAGGAAAACACCCAAAGGGTGAATTCTAAGAAACAATTCTATTGGAATGAAACCTAAAAATGAAGAAGACAATAAAAACCCTAAACCTAAAAGGAAAAGTAGGAAAGGGAGGAGAATGTCAAAAATATTATCACAAAAACACATCTAACAGACCTCACAAGCAAAGAGTAGGAAAATACCTTCAACACGTCGAAAAATAATAAAAATGAATCACGTAAATGAGCACAAAATCAAATCAAAGGGTTTAGAGGTTGGAAGAGCATTCAAAAAGTACAATAGGTAAAAATGACGTGTAAATCCAACTATTTATAAAAAATCCCTGCATTTATTACACCTCACTTGACACGTGTGTGAACCACCTGAAACTCGACATTAATGCCATGTCATCATGCTTGGAGTGTCTAGAAACCCGACACAAAGGATTTCCTACCAATTTGGGTTTCGTGTTTCAGAAACATGTGACATGAAGCATGGGATGTTTAGATGTTTGAAGGTTCAAAACCCGACACAAGGGAACATATTGGGTTTCGGGTTTCAAGAAACATGTGACACAAAGCATGTTTTTGATAAGGCATGTTCCAATGCTTCAAGGTCTTGAAAACCCAATAGACTAGCTTGTTTCAGGTTTCAGGTTTCAAGGAACAAGTTGCATGAAGCATCTAAAAATATGTTGCCATCTTTGTTGAAACCCGAAAACCCGAAAATCTTCTCAAAAGAGCATTTTTAGAAGATTTTTCCAAAAATAATCTATGGTTATCTTGATTTTAGCTGGAAATGCTAAAATGGGATAATGAGATCCTCAACAAGACTCTCCAAGATCTTAGACATGCATGTTATCTCATAGCCCACAATCATGATCTCATGCTTAGAACCTTCCCCATGTCATTATTTGGTCCCGAATTGGACTTGTCTAATGGCATCCCCTAACACTCCCTTTTCTCCTTCACACAACTTTCCCAACTCTATCTAGATCATTTATCCATTAATATTGCTCACAAAAGAACTATCACTGACCTATATTCCATTAAACAGTTCGAGGATGAATCCATCTCAAATTTCATTGCAAGGTGGAGTGGAATCACTAATCGTTATCCTTTTCTCTTCTTCACTTAGCTCATTGAGATATATTCTCGATCTTACGCTAAGTACATTTCTTCCAACCTTCGATTGAATATTTTTAAAGCTTCAAGAAGCTTGTAAATGACTCAAAAATTAGAAATACGTTCCCTTGAAAAGGCCATGTTAAACTCAGATCTAATAAACCTAAGATGAAGTTCACCAAATCCTCTTCTTCTTCTCATCAAGATAAATCCAAGGGTGAAATAAGTGTTATAGTCATCAAGTCCTGTAACATCCTCATTTTAGAACAAGTCAATTTTTTTTTTTTTTTAATAAATGCTTCCTGGTTCTAAATACATAATTTAGAACTCACAAATCGAATAACCATTCATATAACAGATAACCATATGCAGCTGTAATGACTCGGAGTACCTCCGATCTATTCATTCCATGACTCGGTAATCTACCGATCTATTCATGAGTAATAAGAGTTGGCGTTATTATTTAACACATCACTCTTGCGGTTCTCTTCCCTATTCTGGGATTCAGAATGCTCTGTCCAAGGAACCTAACTGAATAACTGTTACCATTATTCATCGGCATCTCATCCCTTAGACCAGGTGACTCAGGACAACGCAATCAGCAGCTTGCGATACTTTGGCCAAAGATTTGAAACATACTGCTTATGTCTCGTATTCCTTAACGGCATACTCGTCAATCTGGAATACGTCCTTCACCCCATTCCTATGTTATGTAGAATGTCTTATACCGACTTCTGTCAGTCCCTATTATCCCAAGTTAATCACTCGGGAACGGATTAGTAAGGTGACCACGTTATATGGATGCTCCCGAGGACTAGGGATAAGATGACATACTGGGTCAATCCTAATTAAACCAGTGTGTCAAGATACCCCGAGTCTCCTAGGCAGCCATATAATGCGACCACATACCTAATCGGTCCCAAAGTAACTTGTACGAGTTAAAAGTGTAAATCTTAATGATCAATGCAAAGGATGTCGTCATAAGTCACCTGCATTGTGGTATCTTCGAGAAGATCCTAATCTTCTTGAAGGTACAACCCTGCAGTTGTCTTATGCCGTCAACCTTTAAATCTACCTCGAAAAGATCTACTTATTAATAAGCGTTACGCACATAGAGTTAAATTAAATTAAAAGACGTTCCCCAAAGGTTAGCCTTTCCCGATCCTTGGATTCTTCTTCATAGAATGACCTTTCGCAATAAAACCCATTACACAGAGGAGTTATTAAGACCAAGGTCTCATCACGGAGTTCATAGAATATACATAATTCTAAAACAACGGAATTGGACAATATCTCATAAACTTCACATGAGATTGCCATCTGAACCCCATTAGGTTTATATCAGTTCTCATAACTGAATTTATATCATACTTATTAGTATCAAATATAAATGATTCAGAATCCAATTAAATGTTGTCCTGTCATAATCAGGACTAGGGATTAATAATTTAATTCAGTTTGTTTAGCGTTCTGCTTAGGTATATTTTAACCCTATCTTCCAAAAAGATAGTTACCTAAATTTCAATTTAGCTTCTGATAGAACATACCGGAACTGCTAAACAATCATAAGAATTCAGTCTTATATTCTTGCAAAGCTTACATTGATAATCACAAAAGTCTCCAAATTATATAATAATAACAATGCTCTTTAGATCATTTGAACCGAAGAAGGTCAAACTATCAAGATAAGAATATAGACACATAAGTAACAATATCAATTTCCATTCCTTTCAGAACTAATCAAATACATTTTATGCATTCAGCATACTTGATACAATACTCAACGGAAGAAGAACATCTTTCCTCTTATAGTACATTTAAAGAAATTCAAACTGAAATTCTACTTAAAATCAAATCTAAACAATCTGATCATCCTATCAGATCTGCATGCTTTTACCACTTACACGCAACCATCTCGCAAAATAGTCAACATGGGTCGATTCGATGAACCGAGCATGATAAGCACTAACTCTTAAAACAATTGCAATCCACCAACTTTTTTCATTAAACAACCTGTTTAAATGAGATCAATTCACCAAACAAGTATACATATTTCAGACTATGCTGATGTAATACAAAAATGACTACAAACGTGTAACTCTATTATCGTTACAGAATAGTCCTAAATACTTCCCAAATATTTCATCACAATATTAGAAATCAAGAAGAACGAAAGTATCCAAATCAATTATCCATCTGAATTCCTAAAACAACAAACTTCAGACAGATCATTTCATTCAACAGTAAAAGGAATATCATTACAAATCATGATTCCATAAATAGGATCAAAACAGTTCCAACGGTTAGATAAAAATATCAACATATATTTTCATAACAGAAGAGAAAGAAAACAAGTCATTCAAATTTCCCTTCAACAAGCTCATGACTGTACCATTTCCTTAAATGGAAAACATTCACCTTACATGCATACGAAAAAGTCAGACGAGTCACAAGAAGAATCACTGTTTTGTTAACATCAAATATAACAAAACTTCTGTACAGTAGCTATCACGCCAACAGTGATGACTATCTACCAAATAGACTCCACATGACCTTCCACATGAAACAGCCAACAAGAAGATATTCCCCACATCGCCCGTCGAGTGCGCAATGAACGGCTCATAGTTCGGTCAAGCTCAAGGCAGGATAGTCATGCAACAGAATACGTAAACACGACTACAATCCCATACATTAACCTACAGTCCCCTTCTAGTTCATAATAAACACTACAAGGCTTTCGGACCCAAGGTCGAAATCAAAGAGCTTCAATTATTCGCATGATCAACAATAGACTCCTAGCATTGAGCAATAGATGTTTCCCTAAGACAATGCCGAGGTAATCACACGCAATTCCCACAACAAGCACAAACCTCAAACCGACTGAATATACGTAAAGTAAACATAACATGTCTATTCTCATCTGGACGCATTCAGAGTTTAAAGTATGATATTCGCGTCTCACTTCAACAGAGCCAGAACACATGATAACTATCCATACTCACGGAACTTCCACAGTGACAAAAACAACAGTGTACCAAATCAGGTTTACTTTGAGGCAAAAATACAGGTTACCCTCCAAGATTCAACTGAATCCGAACAACAGTAACAAGATAAATAAATTAAATGATTCCATCTGTGCCAATCAATGGTACACATTTAAAAATCAGGCAAAAGTAAATCTAAATACTGATTTCAAAACAAGGAATCCGACTGAACCCTTATCAATTTTTCGCACAAGTTTGCACAGAATGAAAACGTAAAAATACACCCAAAGAGTCTGTACCACAAAATCCTTGCAACACGAAGGTATTCTTACAAAATAACAGAGGTCGTAATACATGTTATTCCTTCAAGTCTCTGGCACATCAATTACCAATATTCAATTATATTTAGCTTCAACAGTGGTCCAAATATATGAATCATTCAATCGACTTCACAGAGTCGTTTCGATTACAACAAACATAAATATATACATACTGCATACTGTCAACGGGTTGAAAACCCATAACCACAACGCAAGGAAAAACAACCTCAACAGGGTCGCGATGAGATACAGTAACACAACAAGTTATTTATTAACAAATAACTTTAAATTTCAAACGAAACCCAACAAGAATCTATAACCACAACCAACATTTATCACGACAGAGCTTACAAATAGTTCAATAAACTGAGCAATCAAACAAAAGTCCATCAGTATTCCTTTCTACGAGTAACCACAACCAGCATTGATGGCAAGTATCAACAACAAGCATCGACTACGAAAATCAATCAACAAGCATCACAAGAGTGCTTTGAACCCAAAGAAGGGAATCATGCACGGGTTCTCACAGAGAGCGAGATAAGTACCCTTCAAGCATACGTTTCACAAAGCTTACGCCGAATGTAAAACGCAATAAAATAGAATAACAGATTCGAAATACACACACACCCTTCAAGGGTTAAATTTGAAAATCGAATGCAAGAAGATACAAAGAACAAAATCACCCGTAATCGCCATAAAATCATCTAAACCCATAAATCATTTGAACAGAGTTGTTCTAATGAAATCACTTGAAAGACAAAGCAAGATTTTTAAAGGTTAGGGCCTAACATGCCTGGATATTTGCTTAAAATTTCGAAGCAGACCACTGAAAGAGCTCAAACCTTCTCCTTCTTTTCCAAGTTAGATCCACCAACAGAAATTTACTATTTCCATGACTTATATATTTTCCTTGCCAGAGGAAAGAGCTAGTTACGCTCATACTTGCCATGCAACACCAAGAAGACTGGTGCGAAGAACCAGTGAACAGACAGAAGGAAAACCGGAGCGCATGCAAAACCAAACAAACAATCAACTTTCCATTTTGCATGCTTCCCCAAGAAATCCGAGCTCGAAGCCCGAGTGCATTGATTGCATTAATTCCCAGTTTCCCGCTCAAACTCCACTGCCACCGACCGCCATAGTTGGCGATAGACAAATGAAATTCCAAGACCATTTCCAATTTTGGCGACCTGCCACGTCGGCTCAAGATAGCCGTTATAAAACCTCCACCATATTACCTATCTTTCATACTTATCCACGCATTTAATAACATAGAAACTGCCGCCCATGGTTCGCACCCCTTCCATAGGTCCCCTTATTCTTTGCTCAATAGTTAGGTTAGTAACTTAGGTTAGGATTTAGGATAACACCTAGTCTAACCACTTAGCACAAAGATACTAACTTAGAACATTAGCTCATAGCCTAGGTCTAGGTTAGATTAACACTAATCTAACCCCTAGGTTAAGTTTAGTTTTAGGTTACTAACATTAATAATTCCAGTTAGGTCTAACATTTCATATACTCAGAAAAAGACCTACAACATGCATTCTCGAATAGGGTTCACTCCTGTACTGCCATTAGGCTACAGAATTATATGCAACAGAATTATTACCTGGTCCACGACCAAGACCTTCCAGATATACTTCGATATCGGGAACCATTCCATTTCACACGATCAACCTGAGTTAGACTCGGGATTGGCTTTATTCAACGAATTCAGACCTTGCAACCTGTGAAAGGTTTATAATTTTTAATTCATCACGAAAAACTTAAAGCACCACTTGGATCAATACCACTGATCCAAGGCTAGGTCTTATAGATGAATAACTTCATAATTCATTCCGAGATCAGATTAAACTCAGATGTAAAATGAAATAAATAAAAGAGTCTAATCATATTCTGACTCAGTCAAAGATCTGCAATCTGCAAAGAAGATACAGTACATATCAAGCATGACTTCTCAATCAAAGGAACACATCCTTTTTACAAAAGAAATCACATATCAACACTTGTATGCTTAGGAGGAAGTAACAACAGTTCAGGGTGTTACATGCTTCCCTCCTAAAAAGATTCATCGTCCCGATGATTACATATTCAATTAACCTTCAGGTCAACTAATTTATTAGTTCACAAATCAATGCGACTATTTTCCAACTTGAATAGTTCCAGAAATCAATGTCACAACACATTTTATTCAACCTGAATAATGTTTGCCTTCATCTGACTTTCATAAATACTTAAAAAAATAAGTTCATAAAAGAATGTTTTGTCAACAGATTTCATTCTGTTGAAAAAGAGAAGGAAAAGCAATTTTCATCTCTTCCAGATTTTCCCAAGTTGCACTTTCTTCGTTAAACTGGTCCCACTGGACCTTACATTGCTGTATTTCACGATTTCTTAAATGCAATTGGTGAGTTTCCAGCACTCGTGTGGGTTTAACCACGATTATTCCTGGGTCTTGGACCTGCAAGGAATTCCAATTTAAAACATGTGACAGATCTGAAACGTATTTCTTAAGCAAAGAAATATGGAAAACATCATGCATGCGAGATAAAGCAGGTGGTAATGCTAAACGATAAGCTACAGGATTGATTATTTCGACAATTTCGAAAGGTCCCACGAATCGAGGTGACAACTTGGCAGCCTTGCCAAAAGTTATAGAACTCTTTCTGGGTTTAACACGTAGAAAAACCTTCTCACCAAGCTCAAACCTTCTATCAACCCGCTTAAGGTCAGCATAGCTCTTCTGCCTATCCGCTGCTTCCTTTAATCTTTCACGAATCAGCTTAACTTGCTGTTCCATTTCTGTGAGAATCTCTGGTCCAATTACCACTCTATCCTCAACACTATCCCAGCTAACAGGAGTTCTGCACTTTCTTCCATAAAGTGCTTCAAATGGTGCCATTTTAAGAGATGAGTGATAAGTGTTGTTGTATGCGAACTCAACTAATGGAAGATACTCTTCCCATTTATACTGTTGATCCATGCAATACATTCGCAACATGTCCTCCAACACTTGATTTACCCTTTCAGTTTGTCCATCCGTTTCCGGATGATATGCAGAACTGAAGTTTAGTTTTGTTCCAAGAGCTGTATTAAGTGTTTGCCAAAACCTTGACGTCATTCTTGGATCCCTGTCAGATATAATCAATTCTGGTACACCATGCAATCTGAAAATTTCGTGTACGAATCTTTTGGCCAGCACTGGTGAATCATCCTTTAGATTTCCAGCGATGAAATGAGCTACCTTAGTCAGTTTATCTACAACTACCAGGATAACATCATGTTTATTCCTGGACATGGGTAATCCTTGTACAAAATCCATGGTTATTACTTGCCATTTGTACTGCGGTATGCTATGAGGATATAACAGTCCAGCAGGGTGCATATGTTCTGCCTTAACCCGCTGACACTCCAAACAATGGGTCACAAAATTTATGACATCCTTTTTCATACCTTTCCAAAAGTATTGCTTGTTTCAGATCAGCAAGCATCTTTGTGATACCCGGGTGTCCAGAGAAAGGTGAATTATGAAATTCCACTAACAACTTCTTCCTCAAGTCGTTCAACATAGGTACATATACCCTGTTTTCATAACGCAAGATTCCTTCATTATCAAAATGAAAACCTTTATACCTTTCATCATTAGGTTCTGCAGCAAGCGCGCCTTTACCTGCAAAGTAATTATCAGATTCTGAGGCACTCTTTACCTCCTCCTTGAACTGAGTTCTTAATGTTATAAGAGCAGAAATGTGCCTCCTACGACTTAGAGCATCAGCTACTCTATTCTCCTTCCCTTTGATATAGCTAATATCAAAATCATATTGTGATAAAAATTCTAACCACCTTCTCTGTCTGGCATTCAGATTAGGCTGAGTAAAAATATATTTCAGCCCTAAGTGATCAGTTTTCAACTCAAAAGGTTTCCCAAGTAAGTAGTGTCTCCAGACTTGAAGTGCATGAACAATGGCAGCAAGCTCCAAATCATGAGGGGCATAGTTCAGCTCATGTAACTTGAGTTTTCTACTTTCATATGCAATGACTTGATCATTTTGTAGCAAAACACCTCCAAGGCCTTCCCCAGAAGCATCCGTTACAACAGTAAAATTCCCATTAGGGTCTGGTACAGCTAATATAGGTGCAGAAGTCAACTGGTCTTTCAGACTTTTGAAAGCCGCTTCGCACTTGTCGTTCCATATGAATTTCTTATCCTTCTTCTGCAATGAAGTTATTGGTGCAGCTACCTTAGAAAAATCCTTTACAAATTTTCTATAGTAACCTGCAAGACCCATGAAGCTTCTTACTTCATGCACATTCTTTGGCGCAGGCCACTCAGTTATTGCCACTATTTTTGAAGGATCTACAACAATTCCTTCTTTACTTATGACATGACCCAAATAGTGAACTTCTGAATCAAAGAAAGAACATTTGGATAACTTACCATACAACTTTCTTTTTCTCAAAATTCCCAAAATTATCCTCAAATGCTCATTGTGCTCCTCAACGCTTTTAGAATAAATGAGAATATCGTCCAAGAATACAAGTACAAACTTGTCCAGATATTCTTGAAAAATATTATTCATTAAGTTCATAAAGGCTGCGGGTGCATTAGTTAATCCAAAGGGTAGAACCGTGAATTCATAATGTCCGTACCTTGTTCGGAAAGCTGTTTTATGAATGTCTTCTTCTTTAATCCTTAACTGATGATAACCAGATCGAAGGTCTATCTTAGAATAAACCGCTGCTCCACGCATCTGATCAAATAGATCGTCGATCCTTGGAAGTGGATATCGGTTCTTGATTGTTGCTTTGTTCAACATCCGATAATCAATACACAGCCTAAGTGTTCCATCCTTCTTTTTCACAAATATCACAGGCACACCCCAAGGTGAAACACTTGGTCTAATCAAACCTTTTGTCAAAAGTTCTTGCAACTGTGCCTTAAGCTCGACTAACTCTGTAGTAGTCATCCTATAAGGCGCTTTGGAAATAGGTTCAGTTCCCGGTTTGATTTCGATGGTGAAGTCAAATTCTCTCTTGGGTGGTAACCCTGGTAATTCTTCAGGAAAAACATCCCTGAAACTTTGTAACAGAGGAATTTGCTTCATATAATCACCATCTTCTTCTGAAGATTCAGATATCTTTACTGCATAAAGAGTACATCCTTTATTCTTAGCCTTTTTAAGCTGCATAGCTGACAGTTTTCTAACTGAAATTTCTCGTTTCACACCTTGAATCTCTGCGGTTTCCAGCTGATCATCTAAACACTTTATGTTCTTTTCATAGCAATCTACCTTTGCTTTATGGTCAGCTAACCAATTGACACCAATGATAATGTCATACGATCCTAAAGGTGTAACATAGAGGTCAACTTCCGTGGAAAAGTTAGGTAAGTCAAGGACTGCCCCAAAAAGACACATACTCACTGTATGAACAGAGTTATTACCATACTGTACAGTCCAAGATTTATCCATTTTCCCAGCTTTTCTTTTAAGTTTAGAAGCAAGTTTATTAGAAATAAAACATTCAGTAGCTCCTGTATCAAAAAGAATAGTGACAGGTATGCCAAATAACTTACCCGGAACTTCTATAGGTGTTACTTGCTTTTCAGCTTGCTTGTCTGCTACTGCAGCATGTATCTTATGCTGCTGATTACGATCATCCTTCTTCAAAGGGCATTGATTAGCGTAGTGATCTTTGCCACAATTGTAGCAGCCTCCTACAGGTCCCTTTTTAGGCTCAGAATTGCCTCCAGCCTTGTAATTGTCACGTTGTCCTCCATAGGGCTTCTGCCCATTGTTATAATTTTTAGCAAAATTATCCCTTACATTTCCAGCAGGCTTATTTACTGCTGCTTTCTTACTGTTATCTCCTGAAAACTTATTCTTGTTTCCAAACTTTTTCCATGGTCCTTTTCTGGGTGCAAGAGAGGTTGAAGAAGGATTTGCAGTCTTCTTCCGCACTTCCTCTTTATGAGCAGAAATAGCCTTTAATTTCTATTCTTGCCTTATGGCCTTTTCAACAACTCCTTCCATAGTGGTTGGACTGTGAACATCGACCTCTCCCCCTATCACGGGATTCAATCCCATGATGAATTTCCGTATTCTAAACTTCTCGTCAGTTTGATACTGCGGTACATACTTGAGGAGTTTTGTAAACCGCTCCCAGTATTCAGTTACCGTTAGCTTCCCTTGAGCTAAGTTCTGAAATTCCATCATTTTCTGATCATAGAAAAGTTGTGGCAGCCAACGTTGCCTAAAATAGCCTTTAAATTGATCCCAAGTAATATTGGTCTCATCAATGTTTAGTTCAGCTTTACGGCTATCCCACCACGAAGATGCTTCGTGGGAAAGCTGATAGGCTCCCCAAATAGCTTTGGTTTCCTCTGAGAAGTTCCTTATTGCAAAGTACTTCTCCATTTCACTGAGCCAGTTCTCAGCTCCATCTCCTAATGTGGTGCCATCATACTTAGGTGGGCTTATCCTTTTTATATCATTAGTGAGTTCTGCTGCCAATCTGGCCTTTTTGTTTTCTGGTTGGACAGGTGCATTTACAGCATTAACATCAACACCCATATTGGGGTTGTCCTCAGGAGGTGGCTGATTGTCATTTCCAGCTTCTTCATCCTCCTCATTCCCCATCGCCTGCTGCTCAAGTACAGCTAAACGATCTCTTGTGTCCAACAGGGCAGCAAGGATCTCATCAAGTTTCTGGGTTGTTGCCCCTCCTTCAGGTGGAGCATTATTCGCAACGTTCCCCTTGTTCTAACCATTTTCTGTTACAAGAAAATTCAGGTTTTTATCAGATTATGGACACAATAGGTCCAAGAGCTGCAACCTTCAGCTCTGATACCAAGATGTAACATCCTCATTTTAGACAATAGAACAAGTCAATTTTTTTTTTTTTTTTTTAAATGCTTCCTGGTTCTAAATACATAATTTAGAACTCACAAATCGAATAACCATTCATATAACAGATAACCATATGCAGCTGTAATGACTCGGAGTACCTCCGATCTATTCATTCCATGACTCGGTAATCTACCGATCTATTCATGAGTAATAAGAGTTGGCGTTATTATTTAACACATCACTCTTGCGGTTCTCTTCCCTATTCTGGGATTCAGAATGCTCTGTCCAAGGAACCTAACTCAATAATCTGTACCATTATTCATCGGCATCTCATCCCTTAGACCAGGGTGACTCAGACAACGCAATCGCACTTGCGATACTTTGGCCAAAGATTTGAAACATACTGCTTATGTCTCGTATTCCTTAACGGCATACTCATCAATCTGGAATACGTCCTTCACCCCATTCCTATGTTATGTAGAATGTCTTATACCGACTTCTGTCAGTCCCTATTATCCCAAGTTAATCACTCGGGAATGGATTAGTAAGGTGACCACGTTATATGGATGCTCCCGAGGACTAGGGATAAGATGACATACTGGGTCAATCCTAATTAAACCAGTGTGTCAAGATACCCCGAGTCTCCTAGGCAGCCATATAATGCGACCACATACCTAATCGGTCCCAAAGTAACTTGTACGAGTTAAAAGTGTAAATCTTAACGATCAATGCAAAGGATGTCGTCATAAGTCACCTGCATTGTGGTATCTTCGAGAAGATCCTAATCTTCTTGAAGGTACAACCTCAGCAGCTTGTCTTATGCCGTCAACCTTTAAATCTGCCTCGAAAAGATCTACTTATCAATAAGCGTTACGCACATAGAGTTAAATTAAATTAAAAGACGTTCCCAAAGGTTAGCCTTTCCCGATCCTTGGATTCTTCTTCATAGAATGACCTTTCGCAATAAAACCCATTACACGAGAGGAGTTATTAAGACCAAGGTCTCATCACGGAGTTCATAGAATATACATAATTCTAAAACAACGGATTGGACAATATCTCATAAACTTCACATGAGATTGCCCGAACCCCATTAGGTTTATATCAGTTCTCATAACTGAATTTATATCATACTTATAAGTATCAAATATAAATGATTCAGAATCCAATTAAATGTTGTCCTGTCATAATCAGGACTAGGGATTAATAATTTAATTCAGTTTGTTTAGCGTTCCTTAGGTATATTTTAACCCTATCTTTCAAAAAGATAGTTACCTAAATTTCAATTTAGCTTCTGATAGAACATACCAGAACTGCTAAACAATCATAAGAATTCAGTCTTATATTCTTACAAAGCTTACATTGATAATCACAAAAGTCTCCAAATTATATAATAATAACAATGCTCTTTAGATCATTTGAACCGAAGAAGGTCAAACTATCAAGATAAGAATATAGACACATAAGTAACAATATCAATTTCCATTCCTTTCAGAACTAATCAAATACATTTTATGCATTCAGCATACTTGATACAATACTCAACGGAAGAAGAACATCTTTCCTCTTATAGTACATTTAAAGAAATTCAAACTGAAATTCTACTTAAAATCAAATCTAAACAATCTGATCATCCTATCAGATCTGCATGCTTTTACCACTCACGGCAACCATCTGCAAAAATAGTCAACATGGGTCAGTTCGATGAACTGAGCATGATAAGCACTAACTCTTAAAACAATTGCAATCCACCAACTGTTTTCATTAAACAACCTGTTTAAATGAGATCAATTCACCAAACAAGTATACATATTTCAGACTATGCTGATGTAATACAAAAATGACTACAAACATGTAACTCTATTATCGTTACAGAATAGTCCTAAATACTTCCCAAATATTTCATCACAATATTAGAAATCAAGAAGAATGAAAGTATCCAAATCATTTATCCATCTGAATTCCAAAAACAACAAACTTCAGACAGATCATTTCCTTCAACAGTAAAAGGAATATCATTACAAATCATGATTCCATAAATAGGATCAAAACAGTTCCAATGGTTAGATAAAAATATCAACATATATTTTCATAACAGAAGAGAAAGAAAACAAGTCATACAAATTTCCCTTCAACAAGTTCATGACTGTACCATTTCCTTAAATGGAAAACATTCACCTTACATGCATACGAAAAAGTCAGACGAGTCACAAGAAGAATCACTGTTTTGTTAACATCAAATATAACAAAACTTCTGTACAGTAGCTATCACGCCAACAGTGATGACTATCTACCAAACAGACTCCACATGACCTTCCACATGAAACAGCCAACAAGAAGATATTCCCCACATCGCCCGTCGAGGTGCAGTCGACGGCTCATAGTTCAGTCAAGCTCAAGGCAGGATAGTCATGCAACAGAATACGTAAACACGACTACAATCCCATACATTAACCTACAGTCCCCTTCTAGTTCATAATAAACACTACAAGGCTTTCGGACCCAAGGTCGAAATCAAAGAGCTTCAATTATTCGCAGTCAACAATAGACTCCCTAGCATTGAGCAATAGATGTTTCCCTAAGACAATGCCGAGGTAATCACACAGAATTCCCGCAACAAGCACAGCCTCAAACTGACTGGAATATACAGAAAGTAAACATAACATGTCTATTCTCATCTGGACGCATTCAGAGTTTAAAGTATGATATTCGCGTCTCACTTCAACAGAGCCAGGACACATGATAACTATCCATACTCACGGAACTTCCACAGTGACAAAAACAACAGTGTACCAAATCAGGTTTACTTTGAGGCAAAAATACAGGTTACCCTCCAAGATTCAACTGAATCCGAACAACAGTAACAAGATAAATAAATTAAATGATTCCATCTGTGCCAATCAATGGTACACATTTAAAAATCAGGCAAAAGTAAATCTAAATACTGATTTCAAAACAAGGAATCCAACTGAACCCTTATCAATTTTTCACACAAGTTTGCACAGAATGAAAACGTAAAAATACACCCAAAGAGTCTGTACCACAAAATCCTTGCAACACGAAGGTATTCTTACAAAATAACAGAGGTTGTAATACATGTTATTCCTTCAAGTCTCTGGCACATCAATTACCAATATTCAATTATATTTAGCTTCAACAAAGGGTCCAAATATATGAATCATTCAATCGACTTCACAGTCGTTTCGATTACAACAAACATAAATATATACATACTGCATACTGTCAACGGTTGAAACCCATAACCACAACGCAAGGAAAAACAACCTCAACAGGGTCGCGATGAGATACAGTAACACAACAAGTTATTTATTAACAAATAACTTTAAATTTCAAACGAAACCCAACAAGAATCTATAACCACAACCAACATTTATCACGACAGAGCTTACAAATAGTTCAATAAACTGAGCAATCAAACAAAAGTCCATCAGTATTCCTTTCTACGAGTAACCACAACCAGCATTGACGGCAAGTATCAACAACAAGCATCGACTACGAAAATCAATCAACAAGCATCACAGTAGCCTGAACCCAGCAAGGGAATCATGCACGGGTTCTCACAGAGCAGGATAAGTACCCTTCAAGCATACGTTTCACAGGCTTACGCCGGAATGTAAAACGCAATAAAATAGAATAACAGTTCGAAATACAACACACACCCTTCAAGGGTTAAATTTGAAAATCGAACAGCAAGAAGATACAGTAACAAAATCACCCGTAACTGCCATAAAATCATCTAAACCCATAAATCATTTGAACAGAGTTGTTCTAATGAAATCACTTGAAAGACAGCAAGATTTTTAAAGGTTAGGGCCTAACATGCCTGGATATTTGCTTAAAATTTCGAAGCAGACCACTGAAAGAGCTCAAACCTTCTCCTTCTTTTCCAAGTTAGATCCACCAACAGAAATTTACTATTTCCATGACTTATATATTTTCCTTGCCAGAGGAAAGAGCTAGTTACGCTCATACTTGCCATGCAACACCAAGAAGACTGGTGCGAAGAACCAGTGAACAGACAGAAGGAAAACCGGAGCGCATGCAAAACCAAACAAACAATCAACTTTCCATTTTGCATGCTTCCCCAAGAAATCCGAGCTCGAAGCCCGAGTGCATTGATTGCATTAATTCCCAGTTTCCCGCTCAAACTCCACTGCCACCGACCACCATAGTTGGCGATAGACAAATGAAATTCCAAGACCATTTCCAATTTTGGCGACCTGCCACGTCGGCTCAAGATAGCCGTTATAAAACCTCCACCATATTACCTGTCTTTCATACTTATCCACGCATTTAATAACATAGAAACTGCCGCCCATGGTTCGCACCCCTTCCATAGGTCCCCTTATTCTTTGCTCAATAGTTAGGTTAGTAACTTAGGTTAGGATTTAGGATAACACCTAGTCTAACCACTTAGCACAAAGATACTAACTTAGAACATTAGCTCATAGCCTAGGTCTAGGTTAGATTAACACTAATCTAACCCCTAGGTTAAGTTTAGTTTTAGGTTACTAACATTAATAATTCCAGTTAGGTCTAACATTTCATATACTCAGAAAAAGACCTACAACATGCATTCTCGAACAGGGTTCACTCCTGTACTGCCATTAGGCTACAGAATTATTACCTGGTCCACGACCAAGACCTTCCAGATATACTTCGATATCGGGAACCATTCCATTTCACACGATCAACCTGAGTTAGACTCGGGATTGGCTTTATTCAACGAATTCAGACCTTGCAACCTGTGAAAGGTTTATAATTTTTAATTCATCACGAAAAACTTAAAGCACCACTTGGATCAATACCACTGATCCAAGGCTAGGTCTTATAGATGAATAACTTCATAATTCGTTCCGAGATCAGATTAAACTCAGATGTAAAATGAAATAAATAAAAGAGTCTAATCATATTCTGACTCAGTCAAAGATCTGCAATCTGCAAAGAAGATACAGTACATATCAAGCATGACTTCTCAATCAAAGGAACGGAAGTAACAACAGCTTTAGGGTGTTACAAGTCCTCTTTTCCTCAACATCCAATACCAATCCTTCACAACGAACTCCTCATCCTACCCAAAACTATACTCCTCTCGGGAGTCTTATAGTTCCATTTTTATAATCTTATGGCTTCGATATCATCTAACTCCCTCCAATCGGAAATTTAGATGAAATATGACAAAAACTTTCTTGGTATCATGAAGACTCCTATTAAAAACAACATCGGGTCCATGGGCACATCATTGAAAAATGGCGTACCTTTAAGGATCTCATTCAAAAATTTATCAACAAAGGGGACCTTCAAGTGAGTAATCCATTGCCCCTCCCAACCAACCACTTGAAATTTTTAAATACCCTTTTCCCAATCACCCACCTACTAGCCAAGCAACTCCTTCTACATCCTAGACACATGATGCCCATAATATTAGTACCATAAGTCACATCTCTACATCATCATCCTTGACCACCTCTTTAGTCACATCCACATCTAATCTTGAGCTCATTATATCTACATTTATCATCCCTATGACCACCACATCCAACCTACTTCTCTCATGTCCATCATACCTCCTTCCCTCTTGCATATACATATCTCCACATTTGATTCCTTATACGCCTCTCCCTCTTTTTCACCTATCACACCTACTACATCTACCCCTATCTTAACCACCCCATTGTCATTCACCCTCATACCTATATCCAATGTTATGCCAAATCCTATCTTGACACCTTCCCTAGACATTCATCCAAATGAGGTCCCTATTCTACCCCTCTCCTATCACATTAACCTCTCCATCATCTCTAGTCATCCCATTTTACCACCAATCTTAAATTCTTTGTCATCTACCTCTCTAAATACCCCTGGTCAAGATTATTGTCATCCCTACCAATAATAAACATCCACAACGTAAACCTAAAAATATTGGCACACCGATTGAAAAATCGCTTACCCATCTGCATAAGAAACTAGAGTTACCCCTTCCTAAGACTTCTCAATCCCACCCAATTAAAATCCAATACCACCACCCGTCTAAAACTACATCCAAATCAACTACCCCTCCCTTGTTCAAATTTTCTATTCCTTATTCTTCTAATTCATCATCGAAACATTCACCCCCATACCAAATAACATCCACCCCTCCTTCTACACTAGAATCTGAAATCAAAACTCTTATCCAATCTCATAATAACAAAACCCCTCATCTACCCTCATCTACATCTTCTTAATCAAACTCATCCCATCTACCTAAGACATCCTCCTCCAAGATGCCCATCGGATCTTATACCGAGGTCTTCCAACATTTTCTCCATGCATTTGTAGTCACCCTTCCCTATTCAACCCTTTGACCCACATGGTTTGATCCTAACTTTTTGTGCTTACCATCATGTTCTAGGCCATACTACCAAAATTGTAAAACCCTTTATGCCCTTGTCGATAGTCTTATGGAAGAGGATGATCTTCTTGTTGAAGAAGAAGACACCATTCCATCCCCTAACCCATCCTCATCCAAGCCTAATCTTCCAATCAAATCCAAGACTTCTAAGTCCACCTTCATTGCTATTCCACCTCCATCCTCTTTTTCTTCCAAAGATAACCCTCATATTTACATAGATGTTATTCATATTACCACTAGGTCTTGTCCTTATGAGGCTTAGCCATCCACCTCATCCAAATCTACAGTCATCATTGTTTCTCCTCCCATTAATCCTTCCTCACATCCATTACCTTTGCCCCCTTCTTCCTCTAGGTCTAAGGTGTTTATCCTAACTACTCCCAATCCTAACTCTATTAGATAGTCCATCGTAAAGTAGTTACATAAAGAACTTGTTAAGATGTCCCTTTACAAGTTTATATAAAGCTCCCCCAACCACAAGTAGGCTCTTATTGAAGGTTTACAATACATCCCCATATTATCCTATGAGCCTCACTTCCTAGCGGCCCTTATTGAAGCCCTTGCAGCTTCCACCACCATATAATTCGAGGATTCCAAAACCCCCTACATTATTCCCAAAGACCAAGATCTCCCTCTCTTTATTACGGTTCGTATTAATGACACCTTCATTCACCGATCCATGATTGACAATGGTGTTAGTATCAACATCATTTCTTCTCATACCTTTAATCAACTTAAGCTCCCTGATACCATTTTCACCGAGTCTCCTGTTGTCCTTAATTATTTTAATGATGTTATTTCCATGCTTTGGGCACACTTATCCTCCCCATCCATTTCATCCATAAAATACTTCATGAGATATTTTACATTTTATAATGGGAGTTTCAAGTATAACGTCTTGCTTAGATTCCCTTAGATTTGTGCCATGAGTTACATCCCATCCACCCTCTACTATTTTATTAAATACAAAGATGAAGGGAAGATTCACACTCTACTTGTTGATTTCCCTCCCTTTAAAGCATTTAACATGACTTATCACCCAAATGATGCACTTGTCCATAAGCAGACTCTATTTATGAGGTTTCTACTAGTTCTTCTATGCTTGCATCTAAGTTAGCCAATGACGGATCTTTTGATGATGTGATAAGGCACCTTTCCTTGTGGGAGTATTAACTCCTTGCTCTTAATTCCCTTTCTTTTATCAAATTGTTATCTTATAAAATTGACAAGGGCAATTTCACAGTAACCTTTCTAAAATTTTGTCCAGGAGTTTCCCGCCGAGGTCCTCGGCGTTCGAATGGCGTAAAGTTCTTTCCAAAAATTTGGTTTTTGAACTTAGTCTTTTTGGTCCTTTTTGGTTGGGCACAAATTTTGTTCATGCAACATCATATGTAGATGTTCCCTTTTCTATGCCTTTGGCACACTCTCTGTCTTTTCAATACTAAGATTGTTGCGCCTCCCATTGATGTGCCTTTCTTGCCTGCGCTAAAATGCATGTGCCAACCTATCGACACTAAAAATGTTGCACCTCGAACAAAGGCACCAAGGCGCCAAAAAGATCTTGTTGACAGTCCTGAATTCGCGCTAAGGGTGTAGGTAATTTCTTGTTGGCAGATGCATAACCGTGCCAAAGGGCACAAATATTTTCCTATCGACATGTGTTTTGGTGCGCCCTTTAAAAAAGTTGGTGGCGCATTTATTGTGCCTTTTTCTATATATAGGTGCACTGACCTGTCATTTTCACGATTGAAAAACACGTGAAAAGTCTATTCCTCTACACCTGTCAGTGCCTCCATCATCCTCGTGTCACTTTACATCACGTTCGTGGACCCCGCTTCGTTTCTTCCAGTCTATATATCTCCGGTAAGTGGTCCTTGCTTTCCTTGTGATATTTGTTTGATTTTTTGTGTCCGTGCTTGTTATAAAAGTAATAAATGAACCCGAGGACTTCTAAACCCCTCCAACCTATTTTTAAGCTTCTCTCTTCCCCAAACTATTTCACCCTCCTCCCAGATCTGCTGGCCTGGAGGGATTTGTCCCAAAAGTGATAAAGAGCCTTTTTAATCTACCCCCTTCACTATCAAAATCATGTTGATGAGGCCTAAAAACCACAAACCTGTCCAAGAAGAGAGAAAATGTAAAGATGTCATATTTCCAAGCCCACAGTTTTCCTTTGGTGCAAACGCCATCTCTCATTGCATAAAACATAGTTACGCCAAGGGTGCACTGTCTGTCTTTGCCTACAAAGATGCATTTTCCCTACGCCCTTTGAGAACCTTATAAACCTAATGCATGGCGTGAGCACAATCCCACCTACACCAACACTGAATGTCTTGTAAGCTCTATCTGTGTTACACCAAAACCCTTAGGTGCACACTTTAACTTAATGATGCATCATTTAATGTTGTCTGCTTCGGTGCACCAAAATGTTCTGCAACATGTTCCATGTCTGTGCCATTGGTGCATTGTGCTTTCATGTAACACAAAATGATTTGCGCCTAGTTTAAACCTTACAAAATGGTGCATGCACATATCTTTCTACAACAACATTGATGTTATGTGTAATTTTCTTGCGCCTTGCACCCTTTGGTGCTATTTTCTTCTTTGCAACATTCTGTATCAGTGTGCCATACCTTATTGACCATGCAGCCTATAGTATAGCTGCACCCTACATGCGAGAAGATCTAAATTGCTAAATCCTCATTCTGTAAAGCCTTGATGGATAATCTAACAGCTAACATGGCTCTTCATGTTGGACTTCACTCCTTCTTCTTATAGATCAGCAACTGAACTCAGATTCGCATATGTCTACATCAAGCAAAAGGCCAACCAAGTCAAAGGGTAAGGCCAAACTCATGGAGGAAGAAATGAAATACAAGTATCAAAGGGTCGAATGCTGGAATCCCATGAGGAATGTGACTTAGATATCAGAGATTTTGAGCTTGGCCATATAGACATGGAAGATTTTTGGGCTAGAACCAGAAGGGTCACAGGTAGTCCATGGATGGACAAACTAGTGGGTAGTGGTCTACACTTCATGGGAGGGATCCCCGTTAGTGCGGTGAATAATGAGTTCATGATGGTGGTGGCCCGCTGCTATAACAAAGACACAAGGTGTGTCGAGAACAAGAAGGGTGAGGTTATAATTAACCTCACTTCCCGGCACTTCGAGATCATGCTAGGTATCCCCCACCACCGGCATTTTGTGGCCGTAAGTCAGGAAGACTGCATTAAGGCATGGGAAGAAAATGAAGACAAATGCATGCAGTTAATGAACGAGGTGTATCTGAAAAATAAGAAGGTAATAACCAGGTGGCCGCAGGTTATTCACCGTAGTGACTTCTCGGAGGAACTGAGTGACACCATCACTTTCCTGAGTAGGGTTTTGGGCTTCCTGATGCCCACTACTTCCACAAATGGATGCTCAGATACCTAGAAACAATGAACAAAAACATGCCTGATCAGCGTTTTGAGTGGGTAGAAATCATCAGCAGCACCATCTCTGAGTAGCTCCAACAACTCACAACAACGGGAGGTTCTACATGAACTCCTACGTGGTCTACGCTGCTGCCTCTAAGAGAGATTATCCAATGCGTTGAGCCGATGTGGGGTATGGCCCTAGGTAAAAATATTTGAATATTATCCAGAATTAAGACTGGAAAATAGCATTCCACAGTTCACCAAGATCAACGATGCCTTCTTCTACAACATCGTCTACCTTTTGAGGCCCAATATGACTCACGGTCGATGACCAAGAGCATAGTAACTGCAACGGAGAAGTGGGGGTGTTGTTTATGCAATTCCCCACTTTTACCTATCTCAAAGTAGCCAACTTCTTGGGGGAGCCCACCAAGTTACCGAGGTATGCAAGCCCTAAGTTGATCTTGTTAGAACTATCTAGACAACTCATAACATATCACGAGAAGTTCCTAAAAAGGAAGAAGGGTGGAACTCCTTTCCCCTCACAGTGGGCAGGTACACCTGCACTTCTCACACCAAGGCCCAGGAAATGTTCGCGGAGCTGGAACTGCTCAACCTGAAGCACAGCATTTCCCCAACGAGGCTGACCTTTGATCCACGAAATTGTCTCCCAAAGGCAAAATTCGATCGATCCATGTTCCACAGATCGAGGACATTTACACCGACTCACGTATCACGAGGTTAAACTCGGGAGGAAGGATCACTCCCGTTTGGCCCTGGAAGAAATTATTCAATATAGCATGGCCACTGTTATGAAAGGTTTCCAAACAACTGATCAATAAGTTGATAAGGTATATTTAGACATGGATGGGGACAACTGGCCATTCACCAAAATAGATAGAACAAGGGCACCTCAAACCATTGAGGAGAGGGTTAAGGGCACATTACAGCACACAGAACATTGGTGCAGGTATAACGGGCTCATCTACCTTGGGGTAGACTTCACCATGTCTCCTTTGGGCAATGCACCTACCAGGCCAAAACATTTTCCAAAGAGAAAGGAAAAGACAAAGAGGGAGAATCAAGCACCATTCAAGAAGAAGCTCCTAGGAGCCCTCCCTTGCCACACAAGAACAGGTTGTAACCCTGGTATCTCCAGAGGAAGAAGTGGCAGAAAGTGTTCCAACGGGCACATCCACTCAGGATGTTTCCACTGCTATAACCACCAAGGTACCCATCATCCCTTCTCCCACTCCTCCTTCCCCTCCTCATGTCTCTCAAGTAACCATTCCTTTGGTTGTGTCTTCTCCCCCATCTTCTACTATTCCCCTTTCCTCTTCTTCCATCTTCTCTTCCCTCACGAGTTGTCCCCCAGTATTTCTTCCCTCATCTCTCAGCTCCCTTCCACCCCCACAATTTCCTCTCCTACAGTAACTCCTACCCCTGTGAGCATTGGAGGTTTAGCTTCTTTATCAATGTTGCCGCCAAGCGTCTCAACCCATTTCCCAGTACACTATAGTTGCTCCTTCTTCTTCCACCGTTCCTTCTTCTCCCTTAAGTCCAACATGGATCTCCCAAAGACTTGAGTCGGATAAAAGTAAAGTCCCCATTACACCTATGGACTTCTCCGTCATTCCAATGAAAGGGGCTAAGAAGCAAAATCCAATAACCCGCTTCTCTTAGAGTGCCTCAAGTGAAAGAGTAATGAAGATCACGTATTCCAATCCCACAAAGGATAAAAAGGATCTGTCCCCTACAGATTATTCAGTGACGCAGGTCACAATGGGAATGTCATCCGAGAGCCTTCAAGGAGAGGCCCTATCTACAGTGGATGCCCTTTGCAAGAAGCTTCAAGAAGCAAAGGAAGAGAAGAGGCTACTAAAAGAGTAGAATAAACATCTTCTCCATGCCCTATAGAAAATGGGCAGTGCACCTCCTACAACTACCACTGAGACTCCTGAGGCCCTTAGTTAGGATAAGATAAATGAATACACCAAGATTGGTGAACAAGGCATGGTAGTATCCACCTGGAGAGACTAGATCCTCAAAGATAGTGAGGAAGTAATCGTCAAGTTCACCAAGTTATATCAGAACATTGGTCGGGTGAACAAGGAACTCTAGGCAATTACAAGACCTATCTCCAAAGAGTTGGACCATGCTAGGTTGCAACATGAGACATTCTAGAAGATGCTTGACTGCTCAATCGATGATTTAGTTAAATTTGACATCTTCGATCACCCCAGAGCACCCAACAAAGTCCTTGCTACTTTGGACTACCGGTCGATCAGATGGAATTTGTCCTGAGAAGATAGATAAGGTCAAGGAGGAAGCCCTGGATGCAATGCATCAAATGGAGCAAATTTTCCTAAGGATGTCTCCGAGATTTCTCACTCCGACATTCACCTTGAGGAAGGCAGATGAAACTATTCGAATCTTCAAAGAGATCGTCACAAAGGTTTAGAGCCAGAAGCCACTTTTGACGCTGAATCCATCAACAACCTTCTATCCTATTGCAACTTTGTGGGATACCGCAATCAGTTTTCAAAAGAGGGATAAAATTAAATATTTAGAAAAGTACATGCTGCTGATTTTTGTCAAAAAAACAGAAAATCAGCAAGTACAACCAAAAAGAGTTTTTAAATCTACTCTAAAAACATTGCAGATCTGAAAGATACACTGGTAGGTGAACCATTCACTCATAGCAGGAGAGCCCATGGAGAATTTGATCCTACTTTCGATCTACTTCAAAGGCACAACTTCAATATTACACCAACATGCTTCTCATCACTAAGTTTAGCTGATCGGTCAGCAAGAAGTGTCTCACCCCACGAAGGAATCATTTTTCACAAGGAGCATCCGCCTCCCTTTGCAGTGCCTTGTTGCTCAGTGGAACCATGCTTCCAGCTCGCATCCTTTTTCCAGATTTTCAAATGGTAGTACCATGGGGAAATGCTATGGGCCCTCTTGCTTTGCCACATCCTGTTCACGCGCTCCCTCACGGAAACCGAAAGAATTTCCCAAAATTTGATGGAAGTGGAAACCAAAGCATAGACTCACATATATCTACATTCATCATGTCATGTAGCATCCTAGATGTGACCCATGAAGATGTGTCAGTTCGCCTCTTTCTAGAGACCTTGCAAGGACCCGCGGTGGAGTGGTTCCAACATTTACCGGCCGGATCTATCACTAGTTGGGCCACATTACGGACATTTCAAAGAAAAATATAAGCCTTCGTAGGACGCGTTCACATTCTTGCATCACAAAGATCACTCACCTGAAGAAGGAAGTCAATGAAACCATGCATGATTTCATCGCTCATTTCAACTCACTCATTAACCGTGTTACTTGCCATGCTACCAACGCCAGAGAATCAGAAGTGTTTTTTCGTAAATGCCATGAGCTCAAAAGTAAGTTTCTTACTCTTATAAGAACAAGTCACTACTCTGGTTCTTTCTCAAGCTACTGCCATTCAAATAGAAGATAACTTGCTCATATCTAGTGAATTAAAATGAGAACCATCCAAGCCAAAAGTTTCAACTCCTTCTCAAGCCACTTCATCAGATCCAACATTTTAGAAGATGGTGAATGACTTACTCACGTTAAAGAAGCAGTTAGCTCAAGCTTCTCCTAGTACTTCATATCGGGATGTCCCATGAAGAAATTTCACTTCCAACAACGTCCCCCAACTTTTTACCCACAACTACTCCGCGTTTGGCACTCGAGGCTCCTCTGGTCAATGCCCTAGTTGAGATTGAAGAAGAGGAGCAAAATTATGAAGAACCTTCACCCCAAGATGAAGATGATCAAGATGTCGGTGAACCGGCTGGCGACTCTACGATCGGGTATATGGAATTTGATGAGGAGGAATCTGATGAAGAAGAGGGTACCCAAGGATATGCAAGCGGGTAGTCATATGCTGTTTTCACCCGCTCTCAAGGAAAAGAAGCAGAAGTTACTGCCAGGATACAAAAAGAGAAGGCCGTGTCAAACATGCCTCCAACCATTACAAAAAGAGGTAATCCTCTTCCTGCTCAACCTCTTATTAAGTCTTTTACAAAGAAATATTTTTCCCCTATCTCCCCTTCGAATCAGCCTTCTTCTATTCCCATAAAGACCGGTAATCCTACCCTACCATCATGAAATGAGGGACTCATTCCTTCATCAACGCAACCCTTGGCCGCATTCGACATAATCGATCATGCTAATTAGACCAAGATCCAAATGTTTGAAGCCGAATATCCTCATTCGAACCCCGAACAGCTCGTAAGATTGATTGAATACATTCAAAGCCAAGCTATCGTAACTTCTCAAGTCTCCCCAAAAGGAATCCTTTCCACTCCTCATGCATCTCGCATAAATTTGGCCTCAACTTCCGTGTCGTAAATCGAACCTTTTTATCTCTCCTCATGATCAATGGTCACAAGCTAAGAAACTACATAATTGATTCTAGGGCTTCCATAATGTCATGCCGTAAAAAATTCACCCATGATTTGGGCTTCACTCTTACCAAGCCTTTTGGCAGATATTACTCCTTGAAACCAAACAGGTTCCGTTGATTGGTCAAATCAAAGACGTGCAGTTCATGTTTGCGGCATTCCCATAGAAAAGATTAAAGATTACCATCCTCATTTCTGACATTCCAGCATCATATGGAATTCTACTAGGGAGGAGCTTTTGTAAGGAGGTTGGTGGAGAGATTTATATGGACTGGTCCAAAGCCATAATCCCCGTCAAAGGCGTAATGTAGACATTAGAGCCTGAATCACAAAAGAAGTACTTGGTCACCAATTCTGACGACCCTCAAGCCCAAATTCTCTTTGAATCATTAGGGATGGGGAATTACTTCTTATCTACTGAGTCTGACAAAATGGACGTCTTCGTCTAGGAAGAAGACCTTAACAAGATTTGGACATTGCAGTTTGATGGCAGTTGTGTAACTAGTGGGTGTGGCGCTGGAGCCGTGCTAATATCTCCTGAGGAGGAGATTTTTCCTCTCTCTTTCAAGTTGCAATTTTTCAACATGAATAATACTACTGAGTATGAATCTTTGCTACTTGGCATGCAAGCTATAAAAGAAAGGGGAATCAAGAACCTAAAAGTGCAAGGCGATGCCGAGCTAGTCGTGAATCAAGTAAAAAGGATATATCAAGTGAAGAACGAAAGGCTCAGGCATTACCGCAATGCGGTATGGGATAACATTGAGGAGTTTGATGCTTTTTCAATTAAAGCCGTTCGAGAGCTCAGAACGATATGGCCAATTCATTGGCCATTTCTTAGGTCCCTCATGCTCCCTCACCTAGGATTGAAGACAGACACATATACCATTGAGGTAGTCTTCCGCCCAAGTGTGCCAGACAATTCTCAGCACTGGCAGGTATTCAATGATGATAATCAACTTATTGCCTTTTTGGAGAAGGTGGAAAATTTTAGTGAGCTTCATTTTGAAGGGTCTACTTCTGCATGCCGTGAATCTATCACTGGTCAAGCAAACGAATCAAAAGGAGGTGATGGCATATGCCAGCTCAAAGGAAATAAAATCCCAAAAGGTTTAGTTTCTCTGGAATGATTATTTGACAGACATGACCGTTTTGTCAGGAAGAAGTGGCAAGATAATCCTAACTCCTCTCCAGAAACCGAGCTGGTCAATCTAGGTACTGCGGAGCATCCGTAGTTTGTAAACATCGGGAGGTGTTGCACACCCGAAGAAAAGTAGAAATTTGTCAAATTGCTGAAGAAATATATGGATGTATTGGCATGGTCTTATGCCGATCTAAAGTCTTTCAAGCTGAAGGACGTCCAACATGACATCCCATTGAAAGAAGATGTCAAACCCTTCCACCAAAAACAGAGGCACTATAATCCTAAGATCTCAGGTACCATCCAGGCTAAAATATAGAAAATGCTGGATGCAAGGATCATTTTTCCTATCCACCACAGTACCTAGGTCATAAAAATTATGCTAGTACGCAAGAAAAATGGTGAGATACGCATATGCATAGATTTTCGCAACCTAAATTAGGCATCCTTGAAGGATAATTACCCACTTCCCATAATGGATCAGGTTCTATAGGTAGTAATTGGTTTATAAATGTTGTCCATGCTTGATGGTTTTTCGGGCTATAATCAAATTGAAGTCTCACCTGAAGACCAATTCAAAACAACATTCACTACTCCCTGGGCACATTCACCTATAATAGAATTCCTTTTGGTTTGACCAACACTAGTGCCACCTTCCAGGTGGGAAATGGACTTCACATTCAAACCTATATTGTTATCCAAAATGTGCCCACTCATTTTTGTGGCTAACTCCTTGTGTTCTTGCCTCTCTTGTGCCTCAATCCACATTTTTTTGATTTTAAGGCACTCAAGGCTTTCTAGAAATGGCACCATCAGATAGAGCTCTCTCTCAGCTTTCCAGAAAGGTAAAGTTTGCCTCCTAACTCCTTATATTTTTCAAGTTATGGCTCGGCGAGTTTTTGTGGAAAATTTTCCCATTTGAGGCCCGCAGCCAATAGGAAGCTGCCACATGGCATCCAACCCACGGAAAAGAGAAGGAGAGAGAATTCGAGTGGAGCGCGGGAATTTTGAAAAAATTTCCAAAGACAAAAAAAAGAGGTAAAATTTGAAATTTTTTCCCGCCGATCCATTTTTGGGCCGTTTTTGCCCTAAATCTTCAAACGATCATATCTTTTGATCCAGAGCTCAAATTTTCATGTTCTTTATATCATTAGAAAGCTGTTAAAATTATCTACATGATTCCATGGTCAATTTATAATTTTGGTTCAGTTTGGAGAGAGAAAATTCAAAAATGGTTCTGGTACGTGTCCATGGCCAGAAATGACATTTCAACAACCAAATTTAATACAGAATGGGTCGCATTCTTCTCCAATATGGTCAAAAATGATAGGGTATGGGTTTGTAAGGTCCTCCATGCTGTTTTAATGCATTTTCCATCAATGAGGAATGGGCTCCCATGTTTTTTACGTTTTCTCTCTCCTGGGCTCGACCCATGCACTGTAAAAGCCAGATTTGGCTCATTTCTTCATGGTTGAACACTTTTTGGCATTGCAAACTTCTTCTTTCACCTCCAGCAAGTGATAGTTGTAAGAATCAGACCTTTTTCATAGTTTGTAATAGGTTTATACCTCTTTGATGGTGGAATGCAAGAGATTTTTACATGGAATTGACAGTGTAAACTCTGTGAATGCTTTCAGTCCTCTGTTTGTATTGTTTTACTTCATTTTAAGACCTCTAATTACATCTATCAGCTTGTGTATGTTTTCCCTTGTTGCATTTCATGAATTTGTGTCTATTTACATGGCAAAAATGTTTCACCACTCCTTTTGGTGCATCACCATCTTTAGTTTAGTTTCATTTTTGCATTTTTATCCCTGTCTCCTTGCAATCTAGGGTAGAATTAGGATTAGAACCTCTGTAGTTGTGCAAAATATAGATCTAAATCAGAGGATTTTGAGGAACCAGCCTCTATTCTTGGAGATTCCTCTCTCATTTTCACAAGTCCCACACTTGGAGAGAGGTTTCCATGTTGTGCAATCACACTGGATGCTCTAAACATCATTTAGAACCTTGATTTGCATCCAGGGGTGCTACTGATTTGCAACAATAGTTTTGGCATGCCCGGTGGGACCTTAGAGGTCTCATTTTTATTGCACCTTAGAGTGCATCTGCTGCAATTTTCTTGCTTGAATATAATTTGCATATCGTAGTTATCTCCAAGAGTAAGGCAAAGTGGAAGAAGGATTCAAAGGTCTCCATCTCCACCAAACAGAACTCTCTCAACTCCTCCACCTGGTAGGCCTTTCATTCAGTCAACAAGGGTTTTAAGACCAATTAGAATGGTGCAAAACAACCCCTATGTCAACTTCACAGGCAGCAGCCCACTTTCCCTCAATGCACAACATCCAATTCCTATTGTAGCCTTGAAGAACATTCCATACTTCACTGGAGAAAATCAGACTACTCCAGGTGATCATGTTAAGGATATTGCTAACCTTTGTGCAATTCATGAAATCAATGAGATGCAAGTGGCTATCAAGTTACTGGCATCTTCATTCAAGGGGAAAGCATTGTAATGGTTTAGAAGCCTTGGAGCTGGTTCTATCACAAATTGGAATCAGCTGTGTATAGCACTTCATGAGTAATTTGGAGAGAAGGGAGACAACTTGTCTCTTTTGGAGCAGCTGACAACCATCAAGAGAGCTCCCAATGAGCAGCTGACCGATTTCAACTTCAGATTTCAAAAGACTTGGGAGAGAATTCCAGTGGCAGTTTGGCCAACAATAGAAGGTGCTTTTCTCTATTATCTCAAAGCTCTAAATTCTGATATTTCTATGTTGATTCAGTCCATGGGAGGCATAACTATCCCTATGGCTTATAACATTGCCATTAGGGCTGAAAATTGTTTGATCCAAGCTGGCAAACTAGCCCCTAGACCTCCCATGCCATTGTTTCTAAGTTTAGAGAGTCCAAATACCAATCAAGCACCTAATTTGGCTCCTTCTCCCACTCCTAGAAATCAGAGTTCAAATGAAGCTTCTACTTCATCTCCAAGTGCCCCAAATGAGCTTCAAGAAGTTATTATCCAAAATTCACCCCTCAAGGTAATTTTGATAACATGCATCAAATTATTTAGTCCCAAGCAATTATATTGATTCAAGGCCCAAATTGTGTTTAACGGGCAGCCATCCCCTCGACTTCTTTCTAACTCTCCTATCCAAGAGGAAAATCCAAACAAGTTTTAAAAATGTGAAAAGTTCAGCCCTAAAACAAGCTTGGGCTAGGAAAATCATGAAAAATGGCTAAGTCCTAGTCCTCAACATAGTCGGGACATGAGGGACATCCATGGCGCGAATCTCATGAAAGGCCGCTAGTGCGATGGTGCTTTGAATCAAAGGGACAAAGGTACGCGAAAGACACGGATGGACCGGTGGCGCAAGTTAGTCCATTTCGGGGTTCGAGAAATTTGTCCCAGCAACAGGGGAATCAGCTTGGACAAATGTGCACCACATTGGTAAGAGGATGCGAACCAGCCATTTTTGGCATGAATCAGAGGACTTTCGTGGTGTTGGACATCCAAGGTCAAAAGTAGGAATTTGGAGAACGAAAAGCCATTAGCTCGAGAGCGAATGGAATCTCGCCACGTGTCTTTGCTCCACAAATGGTTGAACAAGGGAGCCCAAATCAATTTCAAATGGATATTTTGGTCCGAGACAGCTCCTAGACCACAAAGGTATTGCGTGCCCACGTGTAGGATGCAAGGGACGCGAAAAGCGAGCGGCGAAGGCAAAGAACAAAAGTCAACATTTGACCCGTGAAACTTCAAACGGCCATAACTTTTGACTCTGAGCTCCGATTTTCACAAAATTGGACTTTCTGGAATGAGCAATCCACGACATCTTCTATGTCACAAAAACTAGATTTCTTATTTTTGATGAGGGTAGATATATTTAATTAAGATAAATATATTCGGCTCTAGTCAGTTAATGCTCATTCCCGTCAAATGACAAAATCATGGACGCCCGCTTGGTAAAATAGCCCCTCACTTAAAGGCCATAACTTTTGCATTTCTCAAAGAAATGCAAAAATTGGTATCGTTGGAATCATGGCTCTGAGCCCAATGCATGCCTAATCAAGAAATTCTAAATTTGATTAGAAATTGGTCAAGAAATTATAGAAAATGTATCGGTTGGGTTCACAACAGATGTTTCATTTGGTGGTTGGAAGTGTAATTAAGAGGCATGGTCATCATTCTTTCTCTCGTTGCAGCATTTTTTGTTTCACAGATGATCAATATACTTTCATCTTTGTCAGGGACTACTTAAGAGCTACAGTATGGGAGCCTTTTTTGCAAGTAATATATAATCATTTTAATCCATTTAATGCCTCTTACGAAATGGTTGAAGGATAGATTTCGGGATTTTCATTTTCCCTTCTCTTTTCCTTCTCATTTTTCTATAAATTGGAGTGTTGGGCTCATTGTAAAGGGGGTAGTTCCTTGTAGCAAATCTCTATCAAAATTGCTTTGTGAAGCCAATGTGCTGTAGGCCCTTGTAGTGGACTCCTTGCATGGTGATCCAGGCCCTTATCTTGTAATAGATTGAACTATGCATATCATGAAGCAATAAAATATCAGTTTGTGGATGTATCTTCCCCTGCTGTGTTTTCTTGCATTCTTCTTGCCCCTTTAATCTTTCTACAAGAATATTGTGTCTATTATTATGTTCTTGCAGGGATTCATTATCATTGTGTATGCTTGGAATATTGTTGTGAATGTATTTTGCTAGATTATGGAGAACTGTCATCACCTCTTTTAGTGTGCACTTTGCCTCTCGTATTTCACACATTTAGAGACTACTCTCACAAGCCTTTTCTCGGTGTATCACAAATTTAGTGTAGGCTTTCATTTTATGCATTCTTTTTTTCCCTGGTCCCTTGGAAATTTAGATTAGAATAGTTAGTTTCCCTGCATTAGAGTAGATTGTGGCGGTGTAGTTTAGGAGCTCAAGAACCAAACTCGAAGCTTTCTCACGGAGGTCTATCTCAAGTAGCAAGTCCCAAAACTTGGAGATAGTACCCATGTTATCCAATCACACCATGAGTTCAAGTATATACAATGGCCACTGTCTGTGATTCGGTGATAACGAATCATGAAGTAATTGCAAAACCTAGGCAAAGATGGTTACTCTCAAAAGGCAACAAGCCCAAGGTTTTAGACCTTCTTACCAGCCCCAAGCTCAGCCCTAATAGGCAGCCATACCAACCACAAAGACCTCCTAATCCAGCTGCAAATGTAAATCAAACAAGGCCTCCTGCCATAGACTATTTCATCCCTATAATCCTAATGCCATATCTTCCTCTCGAGGCATTGGTGCCAACACAAAATAACGTTGCTCAAGAGTATGATTGGTGTTTTCCATGCAATGAACCTCATAACCAATCTATGTGCTTGATGGTGCTTTGAATCAAGCATTAATGGTGACAACTCATTGGTGTGGAGGGTGAAGGCGGTCAAGGGAACAACCAACAACAAGAAACATTTCAACATTAATCAGCCCCAAATGACACCACATTGGTAAACCTCTTAGCAAGGCGAAGAAGATTTACGTGGCATGAATCAAGTAGTTTCTCAAGGTGTTGCAGCAACACAAGGTCAAAAGAAGGAATTTGGGTGAAGAACAGCCATTAGCTCCAACCAATCCACAACCTTCCATGGCTCCACAAATGGTTGGCAAGTAAAATCCAATTTCAAATGCACTTGAGGGCAACCAAGAACAGCTCCTAAACCAACTCAAATACTAGTTATTGCTGCCCACGTGAAAGGAGTGATATTGAAGCAATAAAATATCAAGTCTGAAGCAAAGGGACAACAAAGAGATCCTTCATCACCATTGATAGTATCATTGATCGGATGAAGAAATTCAAATGTTAATATATCAATGTGGGAATCCCTATCTATCCCGTGGCCAAAGAGACTTGTTACAAGCTGCCATGAAGGACTGGCCAACTTCAATCAACAAGTTCGATCATCGAGAAAGTGCTCACAAATGCTGCCCATCCTAAGGGAAATCATGGAGGATGTTTACAAGGTAAAATGTTGAAGCCCCCTCCTTTATGTATGTTTCATTAATCATTGGAAATTAGTTAGTGCACAATTGCATGATAGATTCTCCTTAGGGCAAGTAGCTCGGTGATGCCTAAACAAATAGCTGATCGATCGCTAGGGCTCCAGATGAAACCATATCGAAAGGGGTAGTGCAAAGGATGGGATAGTTAATAACAACAGTTGGGGTGATTGATTAGAAACTTGAGTCTTACCTTGCATGCATGTCCAAATGTTGTTGTTTTACAAGATGTATCAGTCATAGACCTTCCACCACTCTTTTGCCTTATGCTTGTCAAGGGACTTCACGGCCAAAGATTGGGGATATTTTCTCACTGATTGGTCACACATGTTGTTTAGAACGAGGTATGGAACTAAGGCTACAATCAGGTCTGAACCTATTGCAAACTTCCACATTGAGCCTTACACTCCAAGTCAGATCAACGCCAATTGTTCAGCATTTGATCAAGAAGACCACCCAAGCACCGATGAAGCTGACACCAAGGTTGGAAGCATCCGGATCTAACTCTTGATGAATGGGAAAACAAGGTACATGCTTTTGATCCTTATCAAGAAGTGGAAGAATCTGAGCTAGGGGTCTATTGCATACACGAAGAAAATCAGCCTATTCCTAGCATCACCAAGCCAAACCATGAAGATGACAATGAGGTATGGCAGCTGTTTTTTGATGGATCAAGGAGTAGACAAGGTGCAGGAGGTGGAGCCATGCTTGTTTCACCTCAAGGAGTAAAGTACTATTCAGCTTTTTAGATTTCAGTTTGCATGCTCTAATAACACTCTCTGAATATGAAGCCTTGGTGCAAGGGATGCATTGGGCAATCAAGAAGAAAATAAAGAACTTACAAGTCTTTGGTGACAGTGAATTGATTGTAAATCGGTCAAGGGATAGTATCTGCCAAGAATGATCTACTCATGTGCTACAAGAACAGGGTGTGGGACCTCATGGAAGATTTTGAGGGTTTTGGCATCAAATCCATTCCTAGGAAAGAGAATCAAGTTGCTGACAGGCTTGCAGCAGTAGGGGCAGCCTTTGACATTGTGGAAAGCATTCAAAAAGATAAGGTACAGCCAAACATCCACATGATTGTGAGGCCTTCAGTGCCAGATAACAATGTTAGTTGGCAAGTGTTTGAGAATGACCAGCAAATCATCCATTTCTTGCAAGAAGAAGCTGAGTTCTCAGCTAAGAATCAAGAAAAGTTGGAACAACAGTATGGTGACCAAGTGGTACAGCTGAGAACTAACAAGCTGCCCAAGGGACTTATCACTTTGGAGTCCATTTTTAATCCCAATGATCAGTTTAGAAAGGAGAAAGCAAACATTCAGGTCAAGAGAGAGGATTCAGTATCCATCTTGGTAGAAGAGAACAAACCATTGCAAATTGGAAAGATGACAACTGAACAAGAAAGGTATGAATTCATGCAGTTGTGTCAAGAATTCCCAGATGTGTTTGCTTGGAGCTACGAAGATTTGAAAGGTTTCAATCCTAACTTAGCTCAGCATACCATTGAATTGGATCCAAATACTAAGCCTGTCAGGTAGAAACAAAGACCAGTCAATCCACACATGGAGCCTCTCATGAGGAAAGAATTGGACAAGTTGATTGAGTCAAGAATCATATTCCCAATCAAGCATTCTAGTTGGGTTGCCAACTTGGTTCCAGTCAGAAAGAAGAGTGGGGAGATCAGATTGTGTGTTGATTTCAGAGACTTAAATAGAGCATCTCTCAAGGACCATTACCCACTCCCTTCCATGGAGAAAATCTTGCAAGTTGTGGCTGGCTCCGAGAGGTTTTCACTACTTGATGGCTACTCAGGCTATAATCAGATTATGGTGAAGGAGGAAGACCAGTTCAAGGCAGCCTTCACAACCAAATGGGGAACTTTTGCATACAGGAAAATGCCATTTGGGTTGTCCAACGCCGTGCTACCTTCCAAAGGGAATGGACATGGTGTTCAAAGGTTTGATTAACAACATGGTGCTGATTTACCTTGATGATATCACTATTTTTTCCAAAAATGCAGCAGACCACCTCTCTCATTTGAGACAAGTTTTCACGAGGTGCAGGAGATTTGGAGTGTCTTTAAATCCTAGAAAGTGTATCTTTCTTGCACATGAAGGAAATCTCCTTGGCCATATTGTCTCCAAAGAAGGATTAGCAATTGATCCGAGAGGGTTGAAGCCATAAGAGCACTACCATTGCCAAAGCCACAAGAAAGCCCTTGAGTTTCTTGGGAGGATAAACTTTGTTCGGAGGTTTGTCCCAAATTTTGCAGCCCTTGTCAAGCCCATCACCAAAATGTTAAAGAAGAGCATGGCTTTCAAGTGGACAACGAGAAGGGCAAGGAGAGTTTTGAAGCAATCAAAAAAGCCATTTCTCAAGCACCAACTCTCATCAACCCAGGACTTCTCCAAGGATTTCATCCTCTATGCATTTGGAGGTAATGACACTATTTTTGCCATTTTGGTACAGCGAGAACAAGGATAATGATGAGCAGCCAATTGCCTTCTTGACCCGAGCCTAGATGACTATGAGGTGAAGTACTCTTTTATTGAGAAGCATGTGCTTTGCGAGTGTCGAAGCTTGAAGAAATTCAAGCATTTAGTCTCGAACAACAAGGTCCGATTGCTGGTCTCACATGCTTTGGGTTAAGGACTTCCTCCTCAACAAAGATTTGAGCGAGAAAAGGGCAGGTTGGATCACCCATGTCATGGAGTATGACATTGAGATCAAGATCACCAAGCTGGTAAGAGGAAAGGATTGTGTGAGCAGCTGGTTTTGGGGAAGCAAAAAGAAGTATACAATGAAGAAGAGGCTGTTTTGACAGTCCAGGACAGCCATGAGCCAAGTGGCAATCAAGAAGAAGACAATGCTACCCCCACTCCTTGCTGGACCCAAGGTATTATACACTTCCTAAGCACAGGCCTATGCCCCCTAGAGATGAACAAGACCCAAAGAAGACACTTCAGATTGCAGGCTGTCCCATATGCCATTATTGATGGAGTTTTGTTCAAGAAAGATGTGAATGGAGTGTTCTTTGAGATGCATTAGCACAAATCAGATTCATAGGGTGTTGGAAGAGTTCCATGGTGGACCAGCTGGTGGTCATTTTGCACCAAGAGTGATAGCTCTAAAAATCATGAAGGCTGGTTATTATTGGCCTAAAATTTTCAGTGATTGCTATGCATGGATTAAGAGGTGTAAGAATTGTGCATTCTTCACAGGAAAAGAGAGACTTGCTGCCCTTCCATTGCATCCAATCTCAGTTGACCAGCCATTCATGCAATGGGGTTTGGACTTCATTAGAGTCATTAATCCCAATTCAAGTCAAGGGCACAAATGGATTTTGACAGCCACGGACTACTTCACCAAATGGACTGAAGCAGTAGCACTCAAAGAAGCAAATGAGTCCAACATCTTAGACTTTTATGAGGGGATAGCGACCAGATTTGGTATACCTGCTACAATAATCTCAGATAATGCATTGGCATTCATTGGATCCAAGGTGACTGAGTGGGCTGTCAAGAACGGATCTACCTAAGCACTTCATCAAACTATTACCCTCAAGGTAATGGCCAGGCCGAGTCTACAAACAAGAACTTGTTGAGGATCATTAGGAGGACTCTTGATGAGAATCAGAGGTCTTGGCATACCAAACTAAAATCAGCCTTATGGGCTGATAGGATAACTCCCAAGAGATCCACAGGTAACTCTCCATTCAAACTTGTCTATGGAAGAGAGGCAATCTTGCCCATGTCACTTGAGTTGCCAACATTGGAACTCATGAAGCAATTAGAGTTGCTAGAGTTTGAGCCCATGGAGGTGAGATATGCAGAGTTGATGGAGCTGCAGGAGGTCAGAAATCAGGCATCCCAAGCAATGGAAAAGGATCAAGCTTTGATCAAAAAGACCTTTGATAGGAAGGCCAAGGATAGATCTTTTCAGGTTGGAGATCTAGTGTTGAAATGGGATGTGGATAGAGCAAAACCGGAAGGCATTCAAAATTTGATGCCATTTGGAGTGGCCCATACATGGTCATGAAGTGCAAGAACAACAATGCTTTCCAATTGGCCTCATTGGATGGTGAAGAACTGCAGATTCCAGTCAATGGAATCTATCTCAAGCGTTGCTTCTAGAGGGAAATTTACCACCTTGTAAATATTAGATTAGATTTTCATTCCTCCAAGTGCTTTGCACATTGTTTTGTTGTAGGTTAGTTTTTCTTTCCCTAAGTGCTTTGGCACAACTTGCTGTCCCTGGAGATGTTTTGCAGTCCTTGCTTCCATCATGTGATATTCCATCTTCCTCCTTGCACATTCTAAGTTAGTTGGGGTTCTAAACAGAATATTTGATGGCTCCATGCCCAATGGACTGCTTCAGGCTACTAGTACTTTCATCTAGCAGGCAGATGACCCCTCTGAGTCACCAAAATTGTTATCCAAAATGTGCCCCAGCTCATTTTTGTGGCTAACTCCTTGTGTTCTTACCTCTCTTGTGCCTCAGTCCACATTTTTTGATTTTAAGGCACTCAAGGCTTTCTGGAAATGGCACCATCAGATAGAGCTCTCTCTCAGCTTTCCAGAAAGGTAAAGTTTGCCTCCTAACTCCTTATATTTTTCAAGTTATGGCTCGGCGGAGTTTTTGTGGAAAATTTTCCCATTTGAGGCCCACAGCCAATAGGAAGCTGCCACGTGGCATCCGACCAGTGGAGCATGGGGAATTTTTGAAAAAATTTCCAAAGACAAAAAAGAGGTAAAATTTGAAATTTTTTCCCGCCGATCCGTTTTTGGGCCATTTTTGCCCTAAATCTTCAAACGATCATATCTTTTGATCCAAAGCTTGGATTTTCACGTTCTTTATATCATTGGAAAGATGTTAAAATTCTCTACATGATTCCATGGTCAATTTATAATTTTGGTTCAGTTTAGAGAGAGAAAATTCAAAAACGGTTCTGGTATGTGTCCATGGCCAGAAATGACATTTCAACAACCAAATTTAATATAGAATGGGTCGCATTCTTCTCCAATATGGTCAAAAATGACAAGGTATGGGTTTGTAAGGTCCTCCATGCTATTTTAATGCATTTTCCATCAATGAGGAATGGGCTCCCACATTTTTTACATTTTCTCTCTCCTGGGCTCGACCCATGCACTGTAAAAGCTAGATTTGGCTCATTTCTTCATGGTTGAACACTTTTTGGCATTGCAAAATTCTTCTTTCACCTCCAACAAGTGATAGTTTTAAGAATCAGACCTTTTTCACAATTTGTAACAGGTTTATACCTCTTTGATGGTGGAATGCAAGAGATTTTTACATGGAATTGACAGTGCAAACTCTGTGAATGCTTTCAGTCCTCTGTTTGTATTGTTTTACTTCATTTTAAGACCTCTAATTACATCTATCAGCTTGTGTATGTTTTCCCTTGTTATATTTCATGAATTTGTGTCTATTTACATGGCAAAAAATGTTTCACCACTCCTTTTGGTGCATCACCATCTTTAGTTTAGTTTCATTTTTGCATTTTTATCCCTGTCTCCTTGCAATCTAGGGTAGAATTAGGATTAGAACCTCTGTAGTTGTGCAAAATATAGATCTAAATCAGAGGAGTTTGAGGAACTAGCCTCTATTCTGAGATTCCTCTCTCATTTTCACAAGTCCCACACTTGGAGAGAGGTTTCCATGTTGTGCAATCACACTAGATGCTCTAAACATCATTTAGAACCTTGATTTGCATCCAGGGGTGCTGCTGATTTGCAACAACAAAAATGATGGGAAAGGTTATCGTAGTCTTTTTAGATGACTTAACTGTGTTCTCTAAAGCAAGAAGTATTGATTAGATCTGAGAGCATGGGATCTCCCTAAATCTGAAAAATTCTATTTTCGGGGTCACAGAAGGAAAGTTGTTGGGACACGTTGTTAGCAAAGAAGGGATAGAAATAGATGGCGAAAGGGTTAGGGCTATTCAGAGCCTTACTTTACCCACAAGCAAGACCGACGTTCACTCTTTCTTGAAAAAGTGAATTTTCTCAGGCGCTTCATTCCCAACTTTGTTGAAAAGACTCGCCACATATTAAATATGATGAAAGGGTCACAAAATTTCTAGTGGAGAAAGAAGGAAAGACATCATTCGACGATATAAAATCCTCCGTCGCTCATGCGCTAGTCCTGGTATGTCCTAATTTTTCCAAGGATTTTATCATGTATAGCTATGCATCTGAGCACACTGTATCAGCCATCTTGATGCAAAAGAATTCTGAAGATGTTGAATCTCCAATCACGTTCATGAGCTCTCCCCTCAAGCCTCATGAGTTGAAGATGTCTCATTTGGAAAAGCATGCCTTCACCATCATTAAAGCAGTTAAGAACTTCCGGTATTACATCCTAAACTCTCATACAATAGTGTTGGTTCCTGACATAGTAGTCAAGTCAATCTTAACTCAACAGGAGTTAGGGAGCTTGAGAGGGAATTGGATTGCAAAGGTCCAAGAGTATGATCTAGATATAAAACCAACCAAGCTGGTACGAGGCAAGGGCCTATGTTAGCTTATGGCTGAAAACAAAGATTCAAAAGACCTTGAAGAAAAAGATGATTACATCGATGGAATGTAGGATCAACCGAAGAAAGTTGATTCTCTGCCCATGGTTCTATTTGTTGCAACTAGTGATGAGTGGTATTCTAATATCGCCTTCTTTCTCACTTACGGTGAGTGCCCAGCTCATCTAACTTCAAAGGAGAAGCATACTATAAAGCTCAGAGCAGCCAGATATGTCATCTGGAATGAGGGTCTATACAAGCGTGGGATTGATGGCATCTTCCTGCGATGCGTTGACGAGCCACAATAGGTAAAGTTACTCGAGAGTTTTCATGATTCAGCCTATGGTGGTCATTTTTCTTCTTCCATGATAGCACACAAGATCATCCGAGCCAGGTACTATTGGCCAATGCTATTTCAAGATACAACCACCTGGGTAGCAAAATGTGAGCTCTGCCAACAGTTTGTTGGCAAACCAAAATTGGCTACTTTTCCCCTCAGGCTGGTCATTATCGATGAACCATTCAGGCAATGGGGAATTGACTTTATCGAGCACTACATCCACAATCAAGTGCTGGACATAGTTATGTCCTAAAAGCAATATATTACTTCATCAAATGGGTGGAGGCCATACCTGTTAAGAAAGCCACCTCTGAAGTTGTTTGCAGTTTCATCAAAGAAAATATCATTGTAAGGTTTGCTGTCCCAAACAAGATCGTTGCTGATAATGCTTCCAACTTCTCCTCACGGGAAGTTATTAGTTTTTGCTATGAATACGGGATAACCTTGGCCCATGCCTTAGATTATTACCCCTAGGGAAATGGTCAGGCAAAATCCAAAGAGTAAAAACTTGGTGACCATTATACGGAAGCTAGTTGATGAGAATTAGCGGTCATGGCATAAGTCATTGTATGACGCTTTTTGGGCAAACCACATTACTCCAAAGAGGTCTCTTGGTATGTCACCTTTTCAAGTATTATATGGAATCGATGTTGAGCTCCCCATTTCTACGGAACTTCCTACTCTGTGCTTGGCACGAGCGATTGAAGATGAAACTTTCCAAAATTCTCTTGAAAAGAGGATCATGTATCTAGCAGAGCTTGAAGAAAAAAGGGTAAGAGTGGTCGACAGGATCACCAAACATCAGAATCAAGTCAAGAGGCTATTCGATAAAAAGGCTAAGTAGAGATATTTTCAGGTAGGAGATCTCGTCCTTTTGTGGGACAAGTGAAGAGAGCCAAAAGGCATGCATGGAAAATTTGATTCTCTCTAGAGAGGACCCTTCAAGATCAAGTAGCTCAACAGAGAGAATACTTCTATCTCTCGTATCTAGATGGAACTAATCTCCCACTTTCCTATAATGGGCAACATCTCAAAATATTCAAGAAGTAGAGCTTTCTCTCTCTTCTTTGTACGCTTTGCTTTTGTTGTGTGTTTGTTCTTGTCATGTGTTTGCTTTTGTTGTTTTGCGCATTTTCCTTTTGTCGTCGCCTTGTTTTTGACTCTGTAGCCCATGGATAGGCACGTGTTGATCTGGGATTCTCTACCTTTTGAGCTTCATTTAAAGATAGTCCATAGAAAGAGCCATTTGTTATCTTGTAAAATTAACAAGGGTAATTTCACGTAACCTTTCCAAAATTTTGTTCCAGTTTCCCTTGAGGTCCCTCAAAGATTCGGAATGGCGTAAAGTTCCTTTCCGGAAAATCTGGTTTTTCGAACTTAGTCTTTTTGGTCCTTTTTTGGCTGGGTGCAAATTTTGTTCATGCAACATCAAATGTAGATGCACCCTTTTTTGTGCCTTTGGCGCACTCTCTATCCTGTCAACACTAAGATTGTTGTGCCTCCCATTGATGCGCCTTTCTTACTCCGTGCCAAGGCGCATGTGCCAACCTGTCGACACTAAAAATGTTGCGCCCCTAAATGGTGTGCCAAGGCGCTAAAAAGATCGTGTTGATAGTCATGAATTCGCACTAAGGGTGCAGGTAATTTCTTGTTGGCAGATGCATAACCACGCCAAAGGGTGCAAATATTTTCCTGTTGACATGTGTTTTGGTGCGCCCTTTAAAAAAGTTGGTGGCGCATTTATTGTGCCTTTTGCTATATATAGGCGCACCCAACCTGTCATTTTCACGATTGAAAAACATGTGAAAATTCTATTCCTCTGCACCTATCAGTGCCTCCATCATCCTCATGTCACTTTACGTCATGTTCATGGACCTCGCTTCATTTCTTCCAATCTATATATCTCCGGTAAGTGGTCCTTGCTTTCCTTGTGATATTTGTTTAATTTTCGTGTTGTGCTTGTTATAAAAATAATAAATGAACCTGAGGAAACCTAAACCCCTCCATCCTGTTTTGTAAGCTTCTCTCTTCCCCAAACCATTTCACCCTCCTCCCAGTTGCTTTGGCCTGGAGGGCTTTGTCCCAAAAGTGATCCAAAAGCCTTTTTGCTCTGTCCCCCTTCACTGTCAAAATCATGTTGATGAGGCCTAAAAACCACAAACCTATCCAAGAAGAGAGAAAATGCAAAGATGTCATATTTCCAAGCCCGCGTTTTCCTTTGGTGAAAATTCCATCTTTGTTGCATAAAACACAGTCGCGCCAAGGGTGCACTGTCTCTACCTACAGCATGTGTTTTCCCTGCGCCCTTTGAGAACCTTATAAACCTAATGCATGGCGTAAGCGCAATCCCACCTACATCAACACTGAATGTCTTGCAAGCTCTATTTATGCGACACCAAAAACCCCTCAACGCACTTTGACTTAATGATGCATCCTTTAATGCTGCGCCCCTCGGCGCACCAAAATGTTCTGCAACACGTTCCATGTCTGCGCCATTGGCGCATTGTGCTTCCATGCAACACAAAAATTATTTGTGCCTAGTTTAAACCTTACACAATGGCGTAGGTGCAAATCTTTCTACAACAACACTGATGTTATGTGTAATTTTCCTATGCCCTGTGCCCTTTGGCATTGTTTTCTTCTTTGCAACACTCTGTATCAGTGCGCCATACCTTATTGACCCTGCAGCCTATAGTATAGTTGCGCCTTATGCCCAGAAGCATCTAAATTGCTAACTCCTCATTCTGTAAAGCCTTGATGGATAATCTAATAGCTAACATGGCTCTTATGCGTTGGAATTCTCTCCTTCTTCTTACTGATCAACAACTGAACTCAAATTCGCATATGTCTACATCAAGCAAAAGGCCAACCAAGTCAAAGGGTAAGGCCAAACTCACGGAGGAAGAAATGAAATACAAGTATCAAAGGGTCAGAATGTCAGAATCCCATGCGGAATGTGACTTAGATATCGAGATTCTCGAGCTTCGCCATATAGATATGGAATATTTTTGGGCTAGAACCATGAGGGTCACAAGTAGTCCATGGATGGAAAAACTTATGGGCGGTGGTCTACACTTCGCAGAGAGGGATCCCTATTTGCGCAATGAATAATGAGTTCATGATGGTGGTGGCCTGCTGCTATAACAAAGACACAAGGCATGTCGAGAACGAGAAGGGTGAGGTTATAATTAACCTCACTACCCGGCACTTCGAGATCATGTTGGGTATCCCCCACCACCAGAATTTTGTGGCCGTAAGTCAAGAAGACTGCATTAAGGCATGGGAAGAAAATGAAGACAAATGCATGCAGTTAATGAATGAGGTGTATCTAAAAATAAGAAGGTAATAACCAGGTGGCCATAGGTCATTCACCGTAGTGACTTCTCGAGGAAGGCGAAGCGACACCATCACTTTCCTAAGCGGGTTTTTGAGCTTCCCGACACCCACTACTTCCACAAATGGATGCTCGACATGCAAAAACAATGAACAAAAATGTGCCTGATCAATGTTTTGAGTGGGCGAAATCATCAACAACACCATCTTTGAGCAGCTCCAACAACTCACAACAATAGGGAGGTTATACATGAACTCCTACATGGTCTATGCTACTTCCTCTGAAAGAGATTATCTAGCATTGAGCCGATGCGGAGTATGGCTCCAGGTAAAAATATTTGAATATTATCTAGAATTAAGACTGGAAAATAGCATTCCACAGTTCACCAAGATCAACGATGCCTTCTTCTATGGCATTGTCTACCTTTTGAGGCGCAATATGACTCACGGTTGGACAACCGAGAGCATAGTAACTACAATGGAGAAGTGGGGGCATTGTTTACACAATTCCCCACTTTTACCTATCTCGAGTAGTCACTTCTTGGGGAGCCCACCAAGTTACCGAGGTATGTAGGCCCTAAGTTGATCTTGTTGGAGCTATCCAAATAGCTCATAACATATCACAAGAAGTGCCTGAAAAGGAAGAAGGGTGGAACTCCTTTCCCCCTCACAGTGGGTAGGTACACCTGCACTTCTCACACCAAGGCCCGAGAAATGTTCACGGAGCCGAACGCTCAACTGAACCACAATTTCTCGAAAGGCTTGAACTTTGATCCATGAAATTGCCTCCTAAAGGAAAAAATTGATCTGATGCACATTCCAAAGATCAAGGACATTTACATCCACCTATATCATGAGGTCGAACTCAGGAGGAAGGATCACTCCCATCTGGCCCTGGCATAAATTATTCAATATGGCATGGCCATTGTTCCGAAAGGTTTTAAACAACTGATCAAGAAGTTGATCAGGTATATTTAGACACAAACGGGGACAACTGGCCATTCAATGAAATAGATAGAACAAGGGCACATTAGACCATAATGGATAGGGTTAAGGGCACATTGCAGCACGCACGAACATTGGTACAGGTATCGGGCTCATCTACCTTGGGGTAGACTTCACCATGTCTCCTCACGGGAAATGCACCTATCGAGGCCAAAACATTTCCAAAGAGCAAAGGAAAAGACAAAGAGGGAGAATCAAGCGCCATTCAATAAGAAGCTCCGAGAGCCCTCCCTCTACCATACAGAATAGGTTGTAACCACGGTATCTCCGAGAGGAAGAAGTGGCGAAAGTGTTCCATCGGGCACATCCACTCGGGATGTTGCCACTTTGCTTATAACCACCAAGGTACCCATCATCCCTTCTCCCACTCCTCCTTCCCCTCCTCATGTCTCTCAAGCAACCATTCCTTTGGTTGTGTCTTCTCCCCCATCTTCTACTATTCCCCTTTCCTCTTCTTCCATCTTCTCTTCCCTCGCGGAGCTGTCCCCCAGTATTTCTTCCCTCATCTCTCAGCTCCCTTCCGCCCCCACAGTTTCCTCTCCTACAGTAACTCCTACCCCTGTGAGCATTGGAGGTTCAACTTCTTTATCAATGCCACCACCAAGCGTCTCAACCCATTTCCCTGAGTACACTGTAGTTGCTCCTTCTTCTTCCACTGTTCCTTCTTCTCCCTTAAGTCCAACATGGATCTCCCAGCACCTGAGTCAACATAAAAGGAAAGTCCCCATTACACCTATGGAATTCTCCATCATCCCAACGAAAGGGGCTAAGAAGCAAAAGCCAATAACCCACTTCTCTCAGAGTGCCTCAGGTGAAAGAGTAATGGAGATCACGTATCCCAATCCCATAAAGGATAAAAAGGATTTGTCCCCTACAGATTATACAGTGACGTAGGTCACAATGGGAACATCATCTGAGAGCCTTCAAGGAGAGGCCCTATCTGTGGTGGATGCCCTTTGCAAGAAGCTTCAAGAAGCAAAGGAAGAGAAGAGGCTACTAAAAGAGCAGAATAAACATCTTCTCCATGCCCTGTAGAAAATGGGCAGTGCACCTCCTACAACTACCACTGAGACTCCTGAGGCCCTTAGTCAGGATAAGATAAATGAATATGCCAAGATTGGCGAACAAGGCATGGTAATATCTACCTGGAGAGACTAGATCCTCAAAGATAGCGAGGAAGTAATCGTCAAGTTCACCGAGTTATATCAGAACATTGGTCGGGCAAACAAGGAACTCCAGGTGATTGCAGGACCTATCTCCAAAGAGTTGGACCATGCTAGGTTGCAACATGAGACATTCTAGAAGATGCTTGACTCGGTTGGCGATTTAGTTAAATTTGGCATCTTCATCACCCCAGAGCACCCAACAAAGTCCTTGCTGCTTTGGACTACCAGGTTGATCAGATGGAATTTGTCCTGGAGAAGATAGATAAGGTCAAGGAGGAAGCCTTGGATGTAATGCATCAAATGGAGAAAATTGTCCTAAAGATATCTTTAGGCTTGCTCACTCTGTCATTCACCTTGAGGAAGGTAGATGAAACTATTCAAATCTTCAAAGAGATCATCTCGCAAGGGTTAGAGCTAGAAGCCACTTTTGATGCTAAATCCATCAACAACCTTCTGGCCTGCCATGACTTTTGGGATACCTGATGGAGGTAGGTAATGAGTACTTCAAGCTCCCCAAAAACTTAGAGATGAATGGGAGACTTGTGAAGTCATCGGCAATCACACCAAGGGTCCTGCCCAAGATCAACTCCAGCCGATGATCAGAAAATTCATGGAGTACCGGGCCCAATTCCATATTGCCTCTCCTGAGTAGAAGTAGGGTACTCCTTTCCAGCCTGCAAGATGATGATGAATAGCCTTCCTCTTCTTGGCTTCTTTTTTTGTAATATTTAAAAGTATGTTGGCACAAATGATGACATCATCCATGTTGCACCATGGGATGTTGTTATCCATCAAGTTGCCCAAAGTCAACAGTTGACTTTTAGATATTTTGTAAATATTTTGTAATTAGTTGTTGGTTTCTTTTTGCCTTCTCTCTCCTTCTCCTTCTATAAATACTTGAATATTTGTTGTATTCAAGTGGGGACACTTTTTAGATGAAAAATAGAAGTGAGAAGAAAAGGCTTTGTACTTTTTGTAACAGGAGAAAATATTAATACAAATATTAAGACTTTGTGCTGAATATGTGTGTTATAGGCATCTGATCTTTCTTATGTCAGATCTGTGTGTTTATTCTATTGGACCTATCTCTACTTTTTTTTTCATTTGTCCATCAGTATTGCTTTGTTCATTTATGCAAGTAGGTTTGGCTCCATTTATTACTAATCCCAAAACATAAACCTTCTAACCTTTCTGCTTTGGAATTCATTTCTTTTCTCCCTTTCTTTCCATAGTTGGAAATAATTCTCCATGAGATCCCAAACCCATGGTGGAATAATAGCAATAAACTAGTTTCGCTTTGCTATCTCAAAGAGGGGCTATGCCTTGCACACTATTGGCTCATCTATCCATAGATCTTCTCTCATGAAAATTTTCGGACCAACAAAAATGCCTTGGTTTTCCGATAAGATACCTATGTATCAATCCAATATTGGGGATATCATTTCTTTTAGTCCCCTTTCCTCAATACCAATCTTATCTATGGTAGATCTGATCACCCTTCTTCTCACATCGATGACCACCCTAACACCAAAACATACACTAATGGTTTCATTTTCCTCTCTAACAAATAGATTTTCCATGCTTACCTTTGTCGTTGTGCATGAAAAGGGATATGGTCTAGGATTTTATGAGTATGGTATTCATGATCTTTTCCTTAACCAATCCCATGAACAAGTGAGAATTTCATCTTGGGATACAAAGATCCCTCGGCTCCTCATCCATTTACTTCATCCTCTTCTCACATTGATATTGATTCACCTCCCCTTTCTCCATCCGACTATCTCATGGACCAATATGATACTATGTATACCCCATGCAACCTTTTTTAGTCTCCATCATTTCCCTTGGGCCGGTTACCTATTAAGTTTAAAATGAAACTCGGTCCTTTCCTCTCAAGTACCATGATATGATTGGGTAGGATTATCCTACCATTGATATCCTCCAAAGGTGCATTGGTGATGAATCTATCCTTTCTTACATGGGGCATATGATTCTCAAATCCACAATTCCTTTCCTCCTAATACTTCCACCCTCCTCAATGAATCCACCATCAACATCAATATAGGGACTCCCCAAGAGCCCCACATCCTCAAGGTTGGCCAATCTCTTGATCCTCGGGAACTCGAATCCTTTACCTTGTTATCCAAATATAGTCAAGATTTTGCATGGTCATACCTTGACATGTCGGGTCTTGATACTTCCATTTTCATCCATAACATTGTCACTATCCCCTATTCCAAACATGATAAATAGAAGTTATACCACATGCATCCTTGTATTTCCCTTCTTGTCGAAGAAGAGATCCAATGCCTTCTCTCTGCTAACTTCATCCAGCCTATTAACTAGGTGCAATGGGTCTTGAATATTGTACTCATTACCAAATATTCTAGAAAGCTTTGCATCTGCACTGATTTCTAATATTTGAATCTTTCCTACCCTAAGGATGAATTTCCTTTTTCAACATCAAAAAAGCATCAACCTCATGGCCAGCCATGAGATTCTCTCTCTTATGGATGGCTATTTTGGTTACAATCAGATCCTTATCACCCCATAAGACCAACATAATGCTTCATTCATCACCCCTTGGGGGAATTTATGTTATCGTGTCATGACTTTTGCTTTGAAAATTTTAGGGCCACTTACCAACGCACGATGACCTATATATTCCATAACCTTATCCATAAAACTATGGAGGACTATATCGATGAAATCTTGGGTAAATCCAAGTGTCGATGTGATTATAATTTTGTCCTTAAATTCCTCTTTGAGTGTCTTATCTGATTTGTGTTATCAAATTTTCCACAAATGGAAAAATTGGAGAATGGGGTCCTATTTTGACCAAATTACGACATCGGTCCTAAGGACCCATTTCTGGTCATCACAGATAACATGATTAAAATAATTAATTAATTGCATATGTGAGATCACCTAACATTAAACAGGGTCAAATCGAGCTCAAATCGGTGTCAACTTGGTGACAACTAAGTGTTGGTTCGGTTGAGAACTTGGTCATTCATCATTAAAACTCAACTTGATGGGTCGGTTGATCCCAACATTGAGGCAAGTTGGTTTAACTCATGAAGGAGATGAGTGGATTAGAATAAATTTTAGGATGCAAAAAGAACTTGGAAGGTATTGGTATGGCTCAGATAGAGAATCTTAGGTCAAGCAACTCGGTTTTGACCTCGGCAATAGCCCACAATAGGGGTTGAATTGATACAAACATTTCATTTCCCAAATAGGTGGATGAAGGGAAGCCTGGAGATTTCAAGTGCTATGGAAGTGAAGATCAACTCAATCATGGAAAACATGGCTATAGAGAAACTTGAGTTATATGGTAGCAAAGGAGTAGCTCGGCTCGACTCATTTCTATTCAAACATGGGGAGGTCAATGCTTCCTCGTTGGAACATAAACTCAAATCATAGGGCTTGGTGGAGATTATAGCATAAATAACCGAGCTTGGTCTTGAGAACATGACCCATAGAGTCATAGTGTGAGGAACTTGACCATTTTGAAAGGAAATTAAAGGCGCAACAGGGAGTGTTCAAAGGAGGTTTGAGTTTACTAGTCAAGTCATAAAAGCTTGTGAGAAGATGAAGCTATAAAAGTACTTGGTTAAGTAGTGAATCATTCTAATGTGTTCTTAGGCTTTAGATTGAAGGTGTCACACAAAAATAATGTAGCACCATGGGCTTAGGGGTTTCAATCTCATTGGTGGTAAAATGATCGGGTTCAAGAAGATCTCGTGACCGTGTTTCAAGATGTGACCATGGTTGAGACAATGTCTTCGTAAGCTAAGCCAATAGTTTTGCTTTGGGGAACTAATTGACATGTGGGAATTTCATTAATGGAAAACCAAGACATGGATTCCACAATGATGGGGATGATGGGGATTTATGGGACTTCTTGGCATGTGGACATAACGTGATGGAAATCGAAGTCGATATCTCCGCATAAGGGAAGTTAGGGAAAACATGGCCAAGTAGGGTAATAACCATGGAAAACCAATGTGAGACTTCCACATGAGCTATGTTAATAGGAAGACCGAGAACGTTTGTGAAATAGGAGGAGGTGGTTGTTGACCGGGTCATTATGAGTGATATGCCATGTAAGTAATTGGTTAAGATACAACACCGAAAGTAGAGGATCAAGTAAAGGGTTGTGTCGGTGTACACAATAGTAAACTCGGGAAAAGAGAAAGCTTAATTCAAGACATTTGGGTACATAGGTCATTTGATATAGGTAGGTTTGGGTTAAGACAAGGAATGAAATGAAGTCTCCGTTTTGGGTTGGGATCACTGAGTTGATCTCGTGAATGAAGTGAGCCAATGAAGAGCTTGGGTGGTCAAGAAAGGTTCTCACAACTCGAAAAGAAAAGAGTAAATGGCTTAATTAAGACCATAGGGAGACAAACTCGAGTGAGCTAGGATGAAATTTTCTACGATATCCACTGCGCATAACTCACAACTCCGTTTTAAGTTACAAAGAAATTGTTTATACAACTTAGTTGAGTATTCTTGGGATTCATAGTTCAATGAATGACATAAAACTCATTGTAAGGCCAAGGCTCATCATGAGGGACATAGCTCAATAGCTAAGAAATAAATTGGCATGGAGATCTCCTCAAAAATCAATATTATTTCCCGATCGAGGAATTAAATTCATAGAGGTGGGTGACTGAGAATAGGTGAACTGGTCTTGCCATTCACTTGTAGGGTCTTATGATGCGAATCATGGAGCCCGCAAGAAAGGAATATCTCAAAGGATCGATGGGAGCTCAAGATATACATGTAACAAATTCAAGAGGATCTTACAACATCAAGAGGAAGCTAGCCTTCTTTGGAGGTTCACCTCGAGCCCAAGTCCCACAGCTTGAGAGGTGATCTCATGTGTCCCAATCACACCAAATGTCCTATTCACATTTTGGCCATTCGAAGGGTGTAATGATTTGGTGATAATAGTTTTTGGCATGCCTAGTGGGACCAAGAGTTGGTACTTCTCTTCTCACTTAAACAAGTCAAAGTACCTAGCAGCTCTATATATTTGGATTTTACATTTTAGTGTGTCAACTTATGCAAAAAATTTAGACAAGAGATTCTTCAAAGAAAGGAAGTTATCATCGAGTTGAACTTTCCTTATCTCCTCCAAAGAGAAGACAAAGAGGTGTTTCAAAATCACCAAGATTCTGAGATCTACCTTGTAGGGGTCATTCAACTCCTCCATACGGAAGGTTCACTCCACCAAGGAACAATCAACCTCTTGCTTCTATGGCATGAAACCAAGTTTTTCCCTCTTTCAATACAAGTAACCCTCTCCTGTTGGCTCCATGTGACCCTATTCCTATTGCAGCACTCAAATTTTTACCCTTTTATATAGGGGAAACTCACGTTACTCTAGTTGAACATATTCTTGAGGTAGCCAACATTTGTGCCATACATAATGTCACGAGGATAACATTGCGGTTAGAATTTTTGCTACCTCTTTTAAGGGAAAATCACTTCAATGGTTTCAAGGGTTAAGTGTTGGCAGTATAACCACTTGGGATGAATTAGGAGAAAATATCTATAAATATTTTGAAGACAAGAGTGATAATCTTTCACTTTTGGAACAACTCACTACCATGAAGAGAGCTCCCCAAGAATACATGAGTGACTTCAACTTCTAATTCCATAGGACCTGGAATAGGATTCCGACACTTGTAAAGCCTTCTCGCACATAATGCATTCTTGTATTATTTGCAAGCCTTGAATAGTGATGTAGTAGTCATGATCCAGTCCATGGGAGGGGCTACATTACCTGATGCCTACGATGTTGCCATAAGAGTGGAAAATTCCTTGATTTAGGCTGGAAAGATAGCTCCATGACCACCAATGTTGTTGTCTCTGGATCTTACAAACAATCATCCTATCATTGCTCCTATTCCATTAGCGTCTTATCAACTAGACCAGTCTACCCTTGCCTCTTCAAATGATCTATTTAAACTCAAGTCACTACTGAAAACATTTGGAAACACACTTTTGCACTAAAGAGGAAAAAAATTTCAATATAATAATCCATATCAACCACAAAATCAGTAGTATCAGGCTAACCATCCTCCTTTTCAAGGGAACAATCAGCCACAAATCAAGCTATGAATGTTAGACCTTTGAACTTTCGGAACCCTCTTGTTGCTAGTTCATCTAGAGCCATTGTACCTATCCAGAATAATCTAGTTCAAGACTACGAATGGTGCTACCCTTGTTCTCAACCCCACAATCAAAATCTTTTTCCCAATGGAGTTCTTGGCTAGAAATTATGGTTCAAAGTGTATCTTCCCCTTACGATCAAACAAAGAACACATATACGTAAGAAACAACACATCAACTACAGGTACTTGAAGAAACCACTTTGCTAAACTAGCAAGAAGCAAAATGTTTTTGTGGGTTGAATACAGATCCCTCATCAGTGGCAAAAACACTCGTTCTAAGAAGAGAGAAATGGAACCTCAAACTTCCAAAGCTGATCAAACATCCACTTCATAGCCTCAAACACAAGTGGTGGTTGATAAAGATGTGGGAAAGAAACCACCAGAAATACCTATTAGCCAAGCCACAAGAAAATAAATTTCATCAGGCATCATGGTACCCAACAAGCATTTTCCAAAGGAGGATCCCAATGCTCAAAGAAGCATCAAAAAGTAGGAGCAATTCCCTTCAGCATAGTGGAACAGATGAAGAAAACCAACTCTGAGATTACTATGTGGGACACACTCTCAATTCCTTCTCAAAGAAACTTGTTGCGAGAGGCTCTAAACAATTTTGGTACAACCGGCGGATCATCAAGTCATGGAGCAACAACTACTACAAGTTTGTGTCAACTAGAAGGGAAAAGTATTCCTAAAGAAAAAAAACCACCACCATTCTATATTTCCATGATCATTGTAAACCACCTGGTGTAGAATTGCATGATCGATTCTCGTGTCGATGAGCTCGACCATGCCCAAGACAATTACAGATGTACTAGGCATACAATATGTGCCAATTGTAAGAGGAGTTGTTCAGTTGTATGGAACAGTTGTTAATAATGTTGGAGTTATCAAAGGACTTCAACTGACCATCCATGCATGCCCAAGTTTTTCATTCACCTAAGACATATCATTCATTGATCTTCCTCCTCTCTTCACCATCTTCCTATCATGAGATTTCACTGCCAAGATGGGTGGTTATCTATCATCCGATTGGTCACATATGATTCTTAGGACTCGATATAGAACAAAAGTGACTATAAGGGTGGAACCAATCTGCCACAATCATGTATAACCCTACACTGCTAGTCCTATAAATGGGAATTACACCATCGGATATTCAAAAGAAGAAGATGTTGATCATGAATCGACCACTCTCGTTGAAGAATTCCCTGATACAGTGTTCTATGACATAAGTGGAGATCATCAGTATGATCCCTACTCTAATTTATTTATAGAAGAAGAAGTGGTTTGCTACTTTTGGAAGAAATAGGATTGGGTACATACTACATTCATGAAGAAGATACAATCATACCACAACTCATCAAAACACCAAATGATTCAAAAGGACTGTATTGCAATTGTTCTTCGATGGCTCAGAAGTAAGAATGGATCTAGTGCTAGTGTTATGTTAATTTCTCTAGAGGGAGATAAGTACTTCTCATCTTTCCGGTTGCAATTCAGTTGCACTAACAATGTTGTTGAATATGAGGCCCTTGTATAAGGAATTCAACTAGCCCAAAAGAAGGGGATCAAAGCCCTTACTATTTTTAGAGACAGTGAGTTAGTTTTCCATCAAGTGACATCATATAGTGCATCCAAGAATGATCTTTTAAGATCATACAAGAATCGAGTCTGGGACTTGATTGAATATTTCAAGCTTTTGGAATCCACACAGTTCCTAGAAATCAGAATCAAGATGCTGATAGGCTTGCTACAATTGGCTCATAATACGACATACATGTTGATGTCATGAAAGAAGGGAAGAAATTTTTCAAAATGGTGGTTCGACCTATAGTCCCTGATAATGTGAGTAGCTGGAAAGTGTTTGATAGTGATAAACAAATTGTCCTTTTCCAAGAAGAAGACGAAAATTTTTCGCAAGAAATCGGATAAGTTACAAGAATCATATGGTGATCAAATTATACAATTCAAAAGCAAAAAAACTAATAAAAGGATTAGTCACTCTGGAATCCATTTTCAATTCAGATGATCAAGCCAAAAGACAAAGCTCTAACATGGTGGTCAAAGAAGAAGATTTTGAGGAAGTCGAGGTAGCGCATGAGAAGTTTCTAAAGATTGGAAAAGTGTGTACTTCTGAAGAGAAAGAATATTTCATCAAAATTTTTCAAGAGTATCACAACATATTTGCATGGAGCTATAAATAATTGCATGGTTTTGATCCAAGTCTAGCACAACATACCATTGAAATGGATCCTAATGCCAAGTCACCACTAGAAATAGAGGCCGATTAATCCCAAAATTGAGCCACTAATGAGAAAGGAGCTAACAAAACTCATCGAGGCCTACATTATTTTCCCCATCAAGCACTCCTCTTGGGTAGCCAATCTAGTGCTGTAAGGAAGAAGAACAAAGAGATTTAGTTGTGCATAGATTTTAGGGATTTGAATCATGTGTCATTGAAAGACCATTATCCTCTTCCATCAATGGAGCAGATCCTTCAAACAGTGGTAGGAGCTCAAATATTTTATTTTCTTGATGGATATTTGGGTTACAATCAAATCCTAGTCCAAGAATCTGACCAATTCAAAATGGCTTTCACTACCAAGTGGGGCATGTATGCCTACAACAAAATGCCATTTGGATTGTCCAACATTGGGGCTACTTTCCAAAGAGCCATGGACATGGTGTTTAAAGGACTAATCAACGATATCATCTTGGTTTACCTAGATGACATAACTATATATTCTAAGCATGCAGATGATCACAATGCACATCTAAGGAAGGTTTTCCGAAGGTATGGAATTTGGGGTCTCACTCAATCCCAAGAAGTGTATTTTTGTAGTGCATGAGGGAAAGTTGTTAGGGCATGTTGTTTCAGAGAAAGGACTATCAATTGATCCATCCAAGATTCATTTGATTACATCCTTATCTCTCCCAAGTCATAAGAAGGGTCTCTAGAGTTTTCTAGGAGCCATAAACTTCATGCGGAGATTCATCCTCAATTCACAACATTGGCTAAACCACTTACATCTATGTTGAAGAAAAACATGCCATTCTCATGGAAAAAGGAAGGATGAGAGAGCTTCAAAGCCATCAAAATAGAAATTTCTCAAGCTCCCACGCTAGTGAACCCCAAGTTTGATAAATACTTTATCCTTTATGCTTTGCAGTCAAGAGAGCATTTCAGGATCCTCACCCAACAAAATGATGATTTGATGGAGCAGCCAATTTCTTTCTTCAATCAATCCCTCAAAGACTACGAGCTCAAATACTCATTCATTGAAAAATAGGTCTTTGTGGTTATTCAAGCTTTGAATAAATTCAAGCACATGTTGTCCAATAACAAAATTCATTTGATGGTGTCTCATCCAGTGCCAAGGATTTTTTTTGAACAAAGAGATGAATGAGAAGTGCATGGGATGGATCACGAAGGTGATAGAGTATGATGTACATATCAAGGTTACCAAACTTTTCAGAGGTAAAGGTTTGTGTCAAAAACTTGCTGCAGACATGGAATCAAAAGGTGATGAGGATACAATGCTCCTAAACACTAATGAGAGTGATGATCAAGTTGATTGGTTATCCAAAATGAAGAATTTCCTCTTCTCAGAAGTATATCCTATGAACATGGATAAAAACAAAGACGAACTTTCCTTCTTCAATCTATTCCATATGTTTTGGTAGATAATGTTCTCTTTCGAAAGGATTTGAATGGTGTCCTCCTTCGGTGCATAAGACCGAACAGGTGAGTAAGATACTAGAAGAGTTTCATAATGGCCTATCTGGAGGACATTACTCTATACGAACAACTACTACAAAGATCATGCGAGCCAGTTACTATTGGTTGGATTTGTTCAAAGATGCCCATCTTTGGGTAAGGAGATGTAAAGAGTGTGCCTTTTTCATAGGCAAGCAGAAGTTGGCAGCTCTTCCATTACATCCAATTCAAGTGGATCAACCCTTTGTTTAATGGGGGTTGGAATTCATCGGAATGATTAATCCTCCATCTAATGATAGACATAAATGGGTCCTTACTGTAACAGACTATTTTACTTGATGGACAGAGGTGGTAGCATTGAAAGAGAGAAATGAAAAGGCAGTTCTAGATTTTTTGGAAGGTATAATGACAAGGTTCGGTGTTCCTTTTACATTCATTTTAGACAACACGATGGATTTTCTTGGTATGAAGTTGAGTGAATGGGCTGTTAAAAATGGGGTCTACCTCAAGACTTCATCCAATTACTATCCACAAGGAAATGGATTGGCTGAGTCTAGTAACAAAAACCTCATAAGGATTATTAAGTGCATGATGGAAACTAACAAGAGGACTTGGCATACATAGCTTAAGACCACCTTATGGGTAGATCAAATCACACCTAAAAGGGCCATAGGGAATTCTCCTTTCGTGCTTGTATATGGAAGGGAAGTAAAACTTCCACTCTCCTTGGAGTTACCTTCTTTGGAGTTATCTCATCAACTTGAAGTTATGGAGAGTGATCCTATGATATTAAGGGTTCTAAACTCATGGAGTTAGATAAAGTATGAAACAAGGCTATGAAGAATTTGGAGCAATATCGTGGCTCGAGCTAAGAAATATTTTGACAAGAAAGCATTCGATAGGCATTTTCAAGAGGGAGATTTAGTCCTGAAATGGGATGAAGATAGGGCCAAGCCAGGAAAGCATGCCAAGTTTGATGCTCTCTAAATCGGGCCATACATCATCACGAGTTGCAAAGACGTGAATTCATTTCTTCTATCTAGGCTTAATGGAGAAAATTTTTCCATTCATGTGAATGGGATACATCTCAAAGCTTGTTTTTGTGAGGCATTCCAACCCCTGTACAATTTAGTTAGGTGATTTCCTCCAAGTGCTTATGCACATTATTGTGTGTTTTTGTTATTTTGCTTTCCTTGTTCTGTGTTTTTGTGTTGTTCTTGCACATTGTTTCATCATTGGAGGTGTTATGGAAAAATAAGGTCCAAAGTTTAATAAAAGTTTCATGATCTACCTCATTTAAATTTTTTTAAGTGCTCCATAGATGTCAAGCATTTAACATTTTCAGTATACTTCATGCTTAGCATTCCAAGGAGGTCTAAGATTGGCTATGCTCAAGGGGATTCTAGGATGTATCAAAGAAGATCAAATTACTTTCAGGATTCCAATATAGAATCCATGCCCAATGGATGACTTAAGGCTACTAGAATTATGCTTAGTAGGAAATCATCCTTGAGAGGTCACCAAAAATGTTATCCAATTTTACGCACATGGAAAAATTGGACAACGAGGTCCTATTTTGACCAAATTATGACATCGGTCCCAAGGGCCCATTTCTAGGTCATCACAGGATAACATGATTAAAATAATTAATGAATTGCATAGGTGAGCTCACCTAACATTAAACGGGGTCAAATCGAGCTCAATTGGTGTCAACTCGGTGATAACTCAGTGTTGGCTCGGTTGAGAACTCGGTCATTCATCATTAAAACTCAACTTGATAGGTCGGTCAAGCCCAACATTGAGGCAAGTTGGTTTAACTCATGAAGGGGATGAGTGGATTAGAATAAATTTCTGGATGTTGAAGAACTTGAAAGGTATTGGTATGGCTCGAGATAGAGAAGCTCGGGTTGAGTAACTCGGTGTCGACGTTGCAATAGCCCACAATAGGGGTTGAATTGATACATACATTTCATTTCCTAAACAGGTGGATGAAGGTCAGCCCGGAGATTTCAAGTGCTATGGTAGTAAAGATTGAACTCAATCATGGAAAACTTGGTTGTAGAGAAACTTGAGTTATATGGTAGCAAAGGAGTAGCTCGGCTCCGACTCATTTTTATTCAAACATGCGAGGTCAATGCTTCCTCGTTGGAACATAAACTCGGATCATAGGGCTCGAAGGAGAATATAGCATAAATAATCGAGTTCAAGATATTGAGAAGATAAAGCGCATAGTCATAGTGCAAGGAACTCGGCCATTGTGAAAGGAAATTAATGGCATACGGGAGAATTCAAAGGAGGTTTGAGTTCACTAGTCAAGTCGATGAAGCTTGTGAGAAGATGAAGCTACAAAAGTACTTAATTAAGTAGTGAATCACTCTGATATGTGCTCAGGATCAATATTGAAGGTGTCATGGAAAAATCATGTAGCACCATGGGATCGGGGAGTGTCAAGCTCATCGATAATAAAGCGATCAGTGCACGAAGATCTCGCGATTAGGTTTCAAGATGTGACCATGGTGGAGATAATGTATTTGTTGGGCCCCTAAAATATTGACTAAGTGCACCAAGGTACGTAGGCGTGCAAGACATGGATTGAAGGATGGGTGCACAAGAAGAACACATGAAAGGCCTAGTGGAAGAAGGGCACGCAGGATAAGGTGTGCGACAGAGCCCAAGTTTCGGGACTTAGCCATTTTTGTGAAAGGAGCAGGACCCAACCATGCATGTGAAGTGAATAAGGTGTCGAGTCTAACATCAAGGGCCCACACAAATAATATGCATAGTGATAGAGGTGCACGTGGGAGACCATCATGTCAAAACATGTAGAGCCCATGTTGAGGAGCAGGCACATCTAGGGGACCATCATGGCAGAATGTGCAGAGCCCATACCTAAAGGAACATGTTCCCATGGAAAGCCCATACAAATGCTTGGCAATGGATATGAGGCCACAAAAGGAGGCATTGAAGTTGGGGATGCCTATATATATGGGAACTGTAGAGAGAGAGAGAAAGGTGGTGCATGAGAGATGAAACTAGGCAGAAGGATCAGAGAATAAAAAGGATGACATAGTATGAGAATAGAGAGAGAGATCTGCAGATATATTGAAAGAACTCTATGGGATTGGGTAGAAGTTATATGATGGATTAATGCATTAGGGGCTGGGATATAATTTTATTTATATGGATGAAAGACATGACCCCTACTAAGATGTATGACTTTGGTGCAGTCAAAGTTGTGGTAGTCTATGTAGACCCATTGCTTGTAATGAGAATGAATGTAGTGAGGTTATAAATGTAAATGAGCATGAGTATAATTTATTTATATCTATATTGTTTCATTTCTATTCATGGAAGCTATGAAATAGATATAGGCTCTTATGTATTTCCCTTCTACTATAGTTATATGTTATCTGCAAATACTATCTAGAATTAATGCATTTATCTAGAGACCACTCTGAGTCCTATGATGAATATATGTCTCATTGCCTCCATTATTTATTAAGTTCTTAATCTAGATGATGGTTTCCCACTTAACTCACATAAAAGAGAGACTCGGCTCCTGCGTGTGCCTCAGGTGAGGCCTAGTTCCCACCGGGCCGATAGGGTTTGGCGCGCATGGGATTCCCTTATTCTTCTGGTGGGTGTAAAAATGACTACATCTTGGTTCCATTTCTGGACCTCTTTTTGAAGTTGTAGTGGGAAATGGCATACATCTTATCTGTGAAATGAGTAATGACATGGTGTTTAACTTTAGAGAGTGTTGAATCATGGTTCAAGAGCATGGAGGATGAATTTTCTTAGAGATTCTGCACTTTGGGTCCGTGTTTAATGCACATAGATGAGTAGAAGAGAACCTCTACCATGAGTTATATGAAATATTTTTCTGTTGCTTCCCGGAGAACTATATGAATGGCTCTCAAAGCATATGCATCTAGATCAAAATGGTATTAGAGATCATTTGTGTGGACCTAAGAAGAATACTAGAGGCTATAATATGCAGATCTCGATGTAGACCCGTCTTTGTGGGTCATTGGTATTAGAGATCATGTGTTGGCAAAGCCTACACTCTAGAGTATGCTATTTCTACATACTTTTTCCCGAAATTGCTGAGTTTGAGTTTCGTAGGAGCCCAAAGGATCATTTCTACGTGCTATCCCTTTGGTAATGAAGATTCTACTTGTTACCTTGGGTTTAGAGGCATTCCCATGGTGGTGGCTAAACCATCCTAAGTGTTGGGTAAGGAAGCAGGGTGGGGGAAGATGGTAGACCTTGTGGTGGTGAAAGAAAGGGAGGAGAGATGACTCGGGTATAGTGAAGCACATGAAAGGGAGATTGCTAGACAATGCAAAGTTGTAGGTGTGAGGGATATGTGGAGGTAGACATTGTAGGAAGGATTTGAGGTTCACGCAGGGATGTGGAATCGAGCGGTGTGTACTACCCCATCTTGGCAAAATGCATAAGAGAGATCCTCTAGCGTCGATGAGACTTCATCACGTAGAGAGAGAAGAGCCATTAGTATGTATTTGAACCCACTTAGTGCCCAAACCTTGGCACTTACTTTATAGAAAAAGGAAAGAATATTTTTGGCCAAGTTGGTATCAGTGGGAGTGACTCGAGTTGTACCCAAGAGGTATAATTTCTCATTCGGAACTTCTATGGCTACACATATTCCTATTTTGGAGGGATTTTGGACAAGGAGCAAGTGCACCAACCTTAGGTGTCATGTTTGGGAGCGGCATGGGGTACACTATTGGTAGTGGGGCATCATCTCAAACCGTGGGCGTGTAGTTCAGTGGGACTGTGGGGACCCTTGGCATGACTACTACAGGACCTGGTGGACCTAGTGGATCTAGGGATCTAGTAGATAAGGAGGAATATGACCTAGTGGGCCTAGTGGATCTGGTGGTGGAGGAAATACCGGAGGGAACCAAGGCTTTGGCTCAGGAGGACAAGGACCCCAGTAACCCCCTCAAGTTTTCATTGAGATGTCATTACATTTTCCAGATTATAGGGGCAATGAAGATGTTATAGAGCATGTTCACAAGTGTGAGCTGCTATGGCATGCGAAAGGGATCACTATCCCAGAAAGGAAGGCAAGTTAGTTTGTAACAACGTTACAAGGGTGCATGCATAGCTGGTATAGGAAGTATGACCCTCATCAAATAGTGGTGGATTATACTACTTTAAGGAATGCCTTCCTAGCAGAATTCCACATTCCTGAGTTCAAACAAAAGAGCATCAATGCCTTGAAGGAGATTTAACAAGGAATGGTGGAGAGTGTGTGGGAGTATGACGCATGGTTTAAGACTCTCCTGTCAAAATTTTCATATGACATTCACCCTTCACAACATGCTCAATGGTTTGTTGGGGGTTTGATAACACCCTTCAGAAGAGATTTATCTCACAAAACTTTCACAGACCCACGTGAAGTGCTTGAGGCCGCCCTATGTGCCGAGGTCATTAGAGTGTTAATATTATTGTTAGCCCATTTTTGAGGCTCGAGATCACTATTATGGCTAAGTAGATAGAGAAGTTATCTACAAACTCAAGCACATAAGATTTGTAGTGGTTTATGGTGTACAAATTGTGAAGTTGAGGGGCATGTCAAGGATAATTGCCCCGAGAGGATAGTACATGCCATGGTAGTAGATTATGATATTTTCATGTAGACCATGATGTGAGTAAATTTCCCCTATTGTAATGCGCAATGAGGAAGAATGTGTCATGCTATTGTAAGATGTGCACCTCTATAACCCATGATACCAAGGATTGTAGAAATATTGACCGGATCCATGAGCTAATTGATCATGGGGTGCGTTAGACTAGCATTTCCAGTAGTTCTAAGGGTGATGATCAAAGTTATAAGGAGTATGTGGATGGAGATGAGCGCGAGAAGAGGATTTCACGAGAGGATTCCATGGTCATGGTAACCGTGGGGAGGAAGAAGTGAATTTTTGTGTGGAACTGTTTAATTTGTGGATCTACCGACCACTACAAGCACAAGTTCCTAGAATTATTACAAAGGTGCTCATGGTGCAGGAAGAAGCACAAGTATGATGACTACCCTGAGTTGTTTGAGCATATGAGTCAGCAGCACCGGAAAGGCAAGGGCACTACAATGGTAAGCATTAAGAAGGTAGAAACCAAATGGATGTCATGAGTAGCGCGCGATGTAGGCTTGGAACCTGTTTTGGTAACCACACGATCGCAGGCCGCGCATGCAAGGGAAATTCCAAAGTAGAAGAACCTAGTTTTAAGGGAAGAGGTGGTACATGGAAGGTACCCAGACCCTGATGCATCAAAAGGAGGTGCATCAAGACACCTTATATGTGATTTTAAGTCTACAAGGAGAGATCCAGTGTCTGAAGGAGCAATCTAGGAGAGAAGGGAAAAGTAGGAGGGTCGAGGGACCAAAATATGAACTAGATGAGGTGAAATAGGTATGTAAGAAGCTAAGGAAAGAGAACATTATTCCCTTTCTCGGAGAATGGTTGAGGGAGAAGGTACCACGCATGGGAGAAGAGCATGAGAGGTAAGTCTTACATGCAAACCTTCCTCCTCACAGCCTCAACTATGATAAGGAGATCACGTTAAATGCTTTGTTGTGGATAGATGGCTCCTTAACAATATCCTCATTGACATAGTCACAGAGGTCGATGTTCTCACTTTGGATGCTTGGTATTAGATGAGAAGGCATTCATTACATCCATATTCAAATGTGTTGTATATGGTAAACAAAACAAAGGCAATGCCCATAGGTGTCTTAAAGGATGCAGCTATCACCATTCAGGGAGCCAAGTTTACTAGGGACTTCAAAGTCTTAGACTCGCTGAGGTAGACAATTTCCTAGCACTACTTGGGCACCCATGGTGTTATAAGAACAATTCAGATCTTCGGTTCAATAAGGGGTACATCAGCTTTGAAAATGAAGAGGAACGTGTCATCATACCCCTAGCTGATAGGAAGTTAACACCCTATACTAAACCTTTGGGAGAAAAGGTCCTAGATAGGATATATGTGTGCTCAATCAGGGACCCAGAGATAATCCATCCTACCAATGGAGTTATCTAGTTTGAGGATGCTCAGTCGGTGAGTGACACCACCAGTATAGCATGTGATAATTGGGTGCATGGGACCTATGAGCTAGTTGGTAGACACTTGAGAGGATCGGTGACAAAGGTGACAAAGGTGCACAAAGTCTAGCACCTATGAGGAAAGGAGATACCTAAGTACTCTAAAGGGGCATTCCCGAGATAATTTTGTAGAAGATGGAAGCTCAGTGGAAGGAGGAAGAGGAATGAAGAGGAATGTTGAGTTACGTCCTACTAGGAACTGTTGCACATTTGTGGGTGACGCATTAGGATAATCTTTTGGAGTGGTGCGAGGTGAGGATTTCCCTCTCTATCTGGTTCTCTAGAAGCAACGTGCCCACCACCATCAAATATTACAATGGTAGTGAGCCCACCTCTTTCCACATCCAAGCCTGTGAGAGGGTATGGAGAGAAGGCACAGAGGCTTTGTTAGGGAATAAGAGATAAAATATGCGGAATAATCCCTTACAGAATCGCAATAGTAGAAACTAATATGCGAGAAAATATTACAGATCTCAAATAAAAGTGCATAGTAAATAACAAAACACAGAGAGAAAAGATTTAGTGTGGTTCACCCAATTTGGGCTACGTCCACCAAGAATCACTTGCTCGATTTTATTACAAGCCTCCACTCTCTCAATACAATACCCAGATCCATTTTGAGCTATGCTAAAAAAACTCTACAGAATTCACACTCGAATTCAAAGCACATCTACAATACATTTGCTTGTCTATCTATCATATGCATAAGACCATATAAATAGAAAATTACTTAAGCAGTTTGATACAAAACCATGGGTATCAAAACCATGGGCAAAAAACCGTGGGTATCAAAACAATGGGTACCAAAAAACCATGGGCCCAAAAACAACCCATAATGGTTACCCATTACCCATGGGTTAATAAACCACCCATGAAAATTTGCTTGGGGCTTCGCCCCTGAGCCCCCATCGATCGGGGGGCTTCACCCCCGAACCCCCTTGACCCACTCACCGGCGAGCGGACCGCCATAAAAATACCCGAGTGTAACACATAGAAGGTGTACCACACTCTAACATGAAAACAGGCTCCACAAACATAACAATATCCCACTTGGAGACTGATTTCCATTGAGCAAGCTTCTCAACCCTTCACTGTCATCCACGAAGGCCAACCAAAGCTGAACATAACTTTATTTTATCCCTTATGACCACCTTAGTCATCATGTTTCTGCAAGATTCTGATTGGAATGAATCTTCTCCAACTTCAACTTATCTTCTTCCAAAGCCTATCCTGATGAAGTGATATCTCAACTGTATATGCTTCATCTTGGAGTGGAAAGCTAAGTTCTTAGCTAGGTGTATAGCACTCTGAATATCACTATATAGCTTACATTCCTTCTACTTATGCCCCAACTCCTTAAGCAATTGTTGTAACCCATGAAAATTTACTTGGGGACTTCGCCCTCGAACCCCCTTGACCCACTCATCGGTGAGCGGGACCACCATAAAAATACCTAAGTGTAACACATAGAAGGTGTACTACACTCTAACATGAAAACAGGCTCCACAAACATAACAGGCTTTTCCACCATCCCTCCGGATCCACAAACTATATTCTACACTGCTGCAGGGGTTGTGTGCGCACATGGTACATCCACTCGAGACATGTCGTAAGATGGGGAATTGGCATAAAATAGTGGCTAATCTCATCCCGACATTTGAGTATCGAAGCACCAAGCCATTAGTAGATAAGAATATGTAGGAGGTCAAGCACCTTACGATGGGGGATAGTGCCAAGGAAGATGATAGGCTTGTAGAGTTGCTTTAGACAGCCATGCTTGGGCGGAGAAATTGGTGAAAATGAGCTTGATGAGTTACACTTTGAGTGTGCGTGTGTAGAAAAAGAAAGAGGAAAGATGGTCTATGTCATAGATGGTGAAGAGACATAAAATATGGAAGTTAACCATTCTTTAAGCTCGCACAAAGTTATGGATAGTGCTTTGATGAGACGCGCGCCTATTATGAGCCTTTATAGACAAGAAAAGTTTATATTGGGTCGGAGGTGAAACCCAAGGAAGTTATCCTTGGAGATTATTGGTCGGAGAAAGAAGTCTCTAGGATCATTGATCTTTTATGTGAGTTTGAGGATTTATTCACGCACGGGTATCATGAGGTCAAAGGTGTTCACCACTCCTTAGGGGAGATGATAATTAAGTTGAAGGAAGGTGTGCACTCGATCAGGAAGAGACCCTACTAGATGAATCCTAATCTATGCATAAAGGTCAAGTAGGAAATAGACAAGATGATAGCGTTAGGAATCATTGAATCAGTGGAGGATTTGAAGTGGATAAGTCCGATGGTGATTAGTATCAAGAAGGATGGTAGGATAAGGATATGTGTTGATTATAGGGATTTGAATGTAGTATGTATCATTGATCCTTTCCTAAACCCATTTATTGAAGAGATCCTAGAAGGAGTGCAAGGTGCAAAGTCTACTCTTTCATGGATGGTTTCTTAGGCTATCACCGGTGAGGATTGCAAAGGAAGACTAGAGAAAAAAAACTTTCACAATTGAGTGGGGCGTTTTGCCTATACGGTCATGCCGTTTAGTTTGAAGAATGCGCCTGATGTGTTTTCACGCATTGTAGTGTAGGCCTTCAAGACTTCATCCACAAGTTTCTCCAAGTATACCTTGATGATTGGACCATGTATGGATTGGTCAAGGACCATTGTGACAACTTGCGGTTGATGTTTGAGAGATGTTGGTAGTTGAGGATATCCCTCAACATAAAGAAGTGTGTTTTTGCTACCCCATTTGGGACCCTGTTAGGGCACATCATATGTAAAGAAGGCTTGTTGGTGGATCCTGCCAAAATTGTAGTGATTGTGGGATTAGGGGAGCCAACTAGTCAAAGCACAGTGTGTGATTTCTTGGACATACGGGCTACTATCGAAATTTCATCAAGGGGTATGCCAAGATCACCATGCCTTTAGAAGAGTTGCTCAGGCATAAGAGTTCCTTTCACTGGGGAGAGGCGCAACAGAAGGCGTTTGACACATTAAAGGATAGGCTTGTCATTGTGCCTATATTATGTTTTCCTTCTTGGGACAATCCCTTCCATGTTCATGTGGATGCCTCTGGAACAACCATTGGGGCAGTGCTTGCATAGCCTAGTGAAGGAATTGTTGATCACCCCTTATGATTTACAAGCAGGAAGTTGACACCAGTAGAAAAAATTCTACTACAAATGAATGTGAGGCATTGTCTATGACCTACGTGCTTTATAAGTTCGAGCGTGATCTGTTGGCAACTCCTTTATCTTCTACACCGACCACATGGCATTAAATTATTTGGTGAATAAGCCCATCCTAAGAGGGTGCATATGCCGGTGGGTGCTGTTGTTCCAAGAATTTGAGTTCACTGTAGTGGTCAAATCCGACATGTGTAATTCTAGACCCGACTATTTGTCTAGGATTGATTTAGGAGAGGATGCATAGAGCATTGAAGATACCATGCAAGATGCGTAGTTGTTTAGGTTGTGACATGTGCCTTCAAACTTGAAGGATATTTTCGTATTCCTTAAGACGGGTATGGCACCAGAAGGAATGAAGACACTAGAGAGAAAGTAACTAGCCATACGCACCGCACCCTACATGTTGATTAGTGGGGACTTATATAAACTAGGGCGTGATGAATTTTTGTGAAGGTGTGTATTAGAGCATGAGAATCTTGCATTATAGAGGAAGCACATAGAGGAAGTGTAGGTGGGCATTATGCAGGTGACGCCACCATGCGTAAGATATTAATGGCAAGATTGTGGTGGGAGACCCTGTTTAAGGATTGCAAGGAGTATTGTAAGGCATGTGACCATTTTCAGCGCATTGGTAAGCCAAGATGGAGGGATGAAATTCCTTGCACCTCATCCCTAGTGCTGAACCCTTTGAGAAGTGGGCAATAGACTTTGTATGCCCTATTGCACCAGTGCACGTAGGACCGGATAACGCTATGTGATCACTTACACGGACTATCCAACAAGGTGGGTAGAGGCATCCCCAGCTAAAGACTCGTACGCCACTATAATAACAAGATTTTTGTGGGAGAATATTATCATGAGGTATGGATGCCATTTGAGTCGACTAGTGATAAGGGTTCACATTTCTTGAATGAGACCATGAGGATTGTGTTAGTAGAGTTCATGGTGGCTCATCACAAAACTACTCCCTATCACCCTCAAGAAAATGGAACTACTGAGGCCTTTAACAAAATACTTAGCCACACATTGACTAAGATTTGTGATGTCAGTAGACAAGATTGGGATGACAAGGTCTAATCTATGTTATGGGCCTACAAGACAACTTATAAAAGGTTGAACAAAGCCACACTATTTCAATTGGCATGAAATTTGTCCTACTAGTTGAATTCATGTTACCTTCTTTGCGCATAGCGCATGCAGAAGGGTTGGCCGATGAGCAAGTGATGGAAGAAAGAATTGATGAACTGATGAAGCTGGATGAAAGATGATCACTTGCTAGGTGGAACCAAACCATAGAAAAAGTAAAGCAGAAAGCATGGCATGACTGCCACATTAGGAACAAGAAGTTTGAGGTTGGGCAAATGGTCTTACTATATGATTCTAAGTTTCTGCCATCCTGGAAAGATAAAATTGCATTGGTTAGGTCCTTAAACCATCCTATACATCCTTGATTTGGGTGCATGCCACTTATAAATGTCTTTGGATGGGATGAGATTGCAAGGACACTTAAATGGGAGTAGGCTAAAGCCCTACTATAAATAAGTCTTCTTGGTATTTGTCAATAAGGTAGTATTGCCAGTTAGCTTAGGATTTTCTCTAGAGTAGTTTTCTTTCTTGTGTTTCCCTTTCTCATTGTTGTTGTGTTGCACCTTGGGCACTGGTAATCTCATTACTCTCTTGTGAGGGTGTATATATGCGAGAGGACTGCACATCATTTTAGTGTGGGGTGGAGTAAGGTGGAAGAAATTGAAGTGTGAAGCACCAGGAAGGATTGAATTGAAAATCCCGAGTTGAATGGCCCTGTAAAACAAGTGCATGCAAGGAAAAGGTGAAAAGGGATGGTGGGTGTTAGGAAAATGCTATATTGAGGATCCACGTACAAGGAAAGAAGAAGCACATAAGCAACACGAGGTAGGCGAGAGAAAAAGAGGACAAAATAAGTGCATTCGGTGCGGGAGTACGCATGTGTAAGAGTCTCTGTCTAGATTGTTTGGTTGCACACACTAGAAGGTTGGAAAATTGTCCACACAAGGTTGGGTGCATAAGGTTTTCTACACAAGGTTAGATGGGTAAGGTTGTTTGCACAAGGATGGGTGTGTGAGTGAATGCATGAAATTAAGGCTTGTTAAAAAATCTGCATTAAGTGCTAATGTATGGTGGTAGTGAAGGTAGCATTTAATGTTGTAAGTGGGAAAAAGATATAAATAAAGGGTCAAGGTATTTCATTTTCACTTTGTGAATAAGGAGAAGAAGCATTTTTGCATCTCTGTAAACTAGGGCTTCCAGAGCTGAGCTGCAAAGAAAAAAAATCGAGAGATTAGAGTTTGAATAACTAGTTTGGATTTGTGAACCAGAAGGGAGGGATTTCATGGGTGTAAGGGAAGTTGTGAGAGGGTGCCATCTTGTGAAAGGAGTATCCCAATTAGGGTTTGACAAACTAGGGCATGGATTTAAGATGTTTTCTTCATAGGTTTACGATCTAAGGCTAGAAGAAGTGGAAGAGCATAATAGTAAGGAGTGATTAAAGTAATACGAGGGCCTAGATAATGAAACCAAAGAAAACAGCTAGCACACCCAATAAGGGCAAGGGAAAGGGAAATGCCAAGCAACAAGAAACTGATGCAAGTACAAATGAAGAATGGTATGTAGAAATGTAGTACCCAGATGGAGTATTGTTGGGAAAGGAGTGGGAGTCCCATCTAGAGAAACATGTTTATAAATGACTACAATCATCAAACAAGCACAATCGAGAAGGAGATGGCACTGGAGTTAGTGTGTCTAACAAATAAAAGGACACTAGAGTGTTTTCCCATGTATAACAATGATGTGAAGGTTGAGATGGAAAAGGAAGGGTTATTGCAACTCTTTGAGTTGCCCTATTTTGGGAAGCCTGAGCATCTATATTAATGGCTGATGTCGCACGTGCATGAAGACTACTTCCATTTTACAGGGCGCAGATGCATATTACTCCCCATCTCATTTCATAGTTCATAGTCCTCAAATGTGAAGGAGACATTTTGGAGGATGACTTAAGTGACAAGAGGCAGTCAAAAAAACTATCACCGCCTATGCATACAAAAAGGGGTCGACGTACTACGATATCACAGATATCGAGGACCTTGTGATGAAGATGGCCACACATCTGGTGATAAAGTTAAATCACTAGGAGAGATGGACCCAAGTCAATACACCATGGCTGCATGTTTGCAGGGAAAATTTCATAGGGCACCATCTGTAGACACTCAAAATTGGTTACTCAATTTAGTGTCCCTCACATTCGTTTACTTGCTTAGGTAACCTGGGGCACGTTTACGTCACCAACTATCCCCTTGGGATATTATCCAATTTGTGATGTAATCACTTATTCCAAATTTAATCCACCCCATCATATCTTACCCATGAGTGATTAAATATTAAATATTTAATTACGCTTCTTCCCATGCATCTTAATCACTTATCCACCCCAAACTTATTCTATCTATGTATCACATCTATTTTTCCTCTTCCCTAAGCGGGATATTTCCCGTATTCGGGATAAATCTTATCCTTCTCGAAATCGCTCATTTTGGCCATCTCGGGAGTCTATTCCGCGATCGGCGCCGACCCATATGGTCGGCGCCGATTTTCTAGGAGCGACGCCGATTATAAAAGCAAGTCCAGAACTCAGTTCTAGGGACCGAAAGAGAGTGCGAAAAAGTGAACAGATGAAAAAAGGAAGCACTTACGCATGAACAGAGAGCGAGAGAGACACAGGCTGTAAGAAAGAGAGATCTTTTAGCATCAAGGGTGTCAAGTAAGGGCAGATCCTATCTGAATCAATCCCTGAGAGGAGCACCGTTACTCTGCCCACATCACGTCAACATCGCACACAACCATCTATCATCTGGTGACTCTGTTCCAGTATCTCGCCAACTTCGGCACATCCAGCAGACCACATTCACCTTCTAATTCCTGAATCTTATCGCACAGTCCCTGATTGATCGATCTGCCTTTAGTCGACGCCGATCTCACCCAGTCGACGCCGATTCGTCTCGATCGACGCCGACCACATCGATTGCCGCGCCGATTCTACCCAATCGATACACAAATTCAACATTATTTCATAGTTCCCTATTTTCTCGTATTTTACATCCGCTATTTAGATCTGTCTTATTACTGCAATCAGAAAATCTAGCTTTTACTTACATCTTTTATCATGTATGCCTCTTTTCTTAATTGAAAACGTGGACACATCCTCCGAGGAAGCTTATCGCTTCCCCGGACCCTTCTCGGGAAGTCCACCTAAATATCTTTTAACGTGGTCTTTTACATCAAGCATCGGCGTTTTGCAGGTTACTCGGATCTATTGTGCAAATTGCTCGTGTACGCCCGTCTTATCTACATCGGCTTCCTCATCCGTCTACATCTTCATCGTGTATCAATTTCATTGGAGTTTTCGGGGTTTTGTGTTTAGTTTGGTGCATTAACTTGGACGGGTAATAAAGCGGAAATCCTTGATCTACACCATCTAAAATTTATGCTCGCATTCATTGTAGAGGATATTGTCACTTGCGTGAAGGAAGGTGATAGAATCCTCTACGGAAATGTTCTACCGACCATTGTATTCTCGGGGGTTGGAGTACACGATGTGTCAAACAATTTTGTGTAGGAGTACCTGGCTTTGAGGACCCTTCACCCACAAAAAGATTTGAGAAATACACCTATGACACTATGACAACAGTGCACAAGGTGCGCTTGGAGAAGTGGTATACACACCTAAGGAACACGTTCGGAGAAGAATGGAGGATTCCCGAGTAACTACCAGTGACCACCAAGGGGGAAGCTAAATTTACGTGTACTGGAGCTTACTGCTGCACAAGTTTAGGATAACTGATGAGACATGGAGCCCATGGTGTAAGCTCCCCTTTGCCTTGATGGCTCAATAGTTACAAGCGGGAGTAAACAGGTTCAAAGAATCCAAGAAGTTGAAGCTAGAACTTGGTAGTCGGATTGGGACCATAGGGAATTACACAAAGGGTTGATCTACCCCTGGTGAAAAGTGCCCGTGCACGTGGAGAGATACGTATCGCATTAGGTGCAAATGACAAAGCCCGTAACTCTACCCATTGTAGGAGGATCCACAACGTGTGTATACCTCCACATAAGGCCAAAATTTGAGAAGGGTGCATAGCTGGAGAAATATGTTTCCATACCTGAGGATCCCATGGGTAGAAAGAAGCCCACACCCAAGAAGAGGAAAAGAGGAGAAGAAGAATCACCGAGTGTAGAGGTTACTTATACAATAAGCATGTCGGCGATGAGCACCACATCTACCACCTATGCACGTAGGAAGAAATCCCTGGTGAAGGAGAAGACACTGGAAGAAGAGGCGCTAGAGGAAGTAGAGAAGGCTGAATCCCTTGCCAAGAGTTACTTCCCGGGAAGAAGCAGAGGATATAAGAGGAAGTTGACTCGGAGGAAACTAATAGCTTGGAGAAATACGTAGGTGGGAAGGATGATGATAGTTAAGAATATGACAGCGATGTGGGAAGACAAGCTTGAAAGAGAGAAAGAGGCACTGTCTCTAGCGTGTATGATTCGAAGAAGAGAGTGAAGAAGAGAAATAGGAGTTCATGTTTGCATGGCGCAAGAGTAGCCAAGGTGAGGAAGGCCCCTAAGACATGGGAAGAAGTGAGGAGGTAAGCGTGTAGGAAATGGAACCCATAAGCTTAAAGAAGGCACAAGTAACCAAGGTGGAAGAGAGAGAGGCGATGAAGATAATCAAGTCCCCTGGTAGAACAAGAATTGGAGCACAAGTCTTGACATAGTGATGGAGGAAGGTAAGGAGGAAAGCACCGAGAAAGAGCAAGCCAGTATGGGAAGAGGTCCAAGTCTAACGGTGAGTTTCCCCAAAGGCACGTGCTCTAGAAGGACCCTTGATGTAGAATGAGGACAAGAAATGGGCTATGTTGATGACTCAAAGAAGGTGTTACGTGCATGCTTCTAGTGAACTATACCCACGAAAGGCTTCTAGCCATGGGGTCATTTGACAAGAAGGGCACATACCCCAGGACAAGGAAGATGCTCTCTTGGGTGTTTGAGTCCCATGTTGATGAGCCAAACTTTGAAGTATGCAGAGGGTCAATCATGACAGTTCTAGAGTCTAAGGGCCAATCCCTAGAAAATGTCCAATAACTCTTAGATGAGAAGCTCTGTAATGCGCTCAACAAGGTCGCAATCAAGACTTAGGCTAGGCTCTTTGCGAGAAATGACAACATAGGGGTTCTAGAGGAAAAGCTAGCAAAGAAGGAAGAGGAGCTGGCTGAGAGGACAAAGGCCTTGAAACAAGAAGAGCTTATCATCATGTAGCTGAATTGCAAGCTAAAGGATGAAAAGGAAAAGGTGTATAGAAGTATACAAAAAGTGGAGTCTATCAAGAGCACCATTATATTAAAGCATCTAGACCTAGCGTCACCCACGCAGAAGTACGGATCCACTCTTGAATGTTTAGAGGACTTGACGTGCATCCTTACAATGGAGAGACAACCATTGGCCCTAGAGTCTATAGAAGAAGTGGCAACGCACCTAGAGAAAGAGGAAAAATGAAAGTGGCAGCGCTCATTTCGAGTACGATGAGGTGCTCGCAGAGATGTCAAGGCTACTACCTAGTCTATTGAGGCCACATGATAATTGCGTAGACTAGGATAGGGTGGCAAGCACCTTGGTCACCACTCACGAAGCAGAGCTAAAGGACTTCCAGGAGAAGAATAAAGGAAATAGGGTGGAAAGAGACAGAATCCTCACCGAGGTTGAAAGAAAGTATGAAGCCATTGAAGCCTTAAGGGGCTCAATCAAAAACCAGTTGAAGGAATTATACCCATAGATCACCAGGAGGATGGACACACTTGAAGACCTGGGCAAGGAGATGGAAAAGGTTGTTGACACCTTGGGTGCCCAGGGAAATGGACTAAGTTTTGAGGAGGTAAGCACCCTATTCGGTGACTCTATTGAAAGCTCAGAGTGAGGTCGATGCATGGAACAAGTTAGAGGCCGACTTGCAGAGGGATTTTCCTAGCTTATTGAGCTAATGTCACCCTCCCCCATTCTTTCTTCTCTTCCCCAATTCCTTCATTCCCTTATTCATTTTGCAAGATATTAGTCCACATCTTGGTTCCCTTTTCCAGTGAAGAATTGTTCCCGCATATGGAGAACAAGCATAGTGTGGGGTGATGTTGGGCCCCTAAAATATTGACTAAGTGCACCAAGGTACATAGGCATGAAAGACATGGATTGAAGGATGGGCGTGCAAGAAGAAAGCATGCAAGGCCTAGTGGAAGAAGGGCATGCGGGATAAGGTGTGCGGAAAGAACCCAAGTTTCGGGACTTAGCCATTTTTGGTGAAAGAAGCAGGACCCAACCACGCATGTGAAGTGAATAAGGTGTTAGTCTGATAGCATGGGGCCCACAGAAGGAATATGCGTAGCAATAGAGGTGCACATGGGAGACCATCATGTCAGAACATGTAGAGCCCATGCTAAGGAGCAGGCACATCTAGGGGACCGTTGTGGCAGAATGTGCAGAGCCCATACCTGAAGGAACATGTTCCCATGGAAAGCCCATACGGACGTTTGGCAGTGGATATGAGGCCGCAGAAGGAGGCATTGGAATTTGGGGATGCCTATATATACGGGCACACGTAGAGAGAGAAAAAGGTGGTGTGTGAGAGATGAAACTAGGTAGAATGATTAAAGAATAAAAAGGATGATATTGTCTGAGAATAGAGAGAGATATCTACAAAAATATTAAAAGAGCCCTATGGGATTAGGTAGAAGTTATTGTTATGTTTGTGGAGCCTATTTTCATGTTAGAGTTTGGTACACCTTCTATGTGTTACACTCGGGTATTTTTATAGTGGTCTCGCTCGCTTGGTGAGTGGATTAGGGGGCTTTGGGGAAAAGCTCCCGACGTAAATTTTCATGGGTGGTTTATTAACCCATGGGTAATGGGTAACCATTATGGGCTGTTTTGGGCCCATGGTTTTCAAGCCCATTGTTTTGATACCCGTGGTTTTTTTCCCATGGTTTTGATAGCCACAGCTTTGTATCAAACTACTTAAGCAATTGTCTATTTATATGGTCTTATGCATATGATACATATATAAGCAAATGTATTACAGATGTGCTTTGAATTCGGTGTGAATTCAGAGAGTTTGTTGAGCATAGCTCCAAACACATCTGGTATTGTATTGAGAGAGTGGAGGCTTGTAATAAAATTTGAGCAAGTGATTCTTGGTGGACGTAGCCCAAATTGGGTGAACCACGTTAAATCTTGTCTCTCTTTATTGTGTTATTTATTCTGCACTTTTATTTGAGATCTGTAATATTTTCGCATATTAGTTTCTACATTGCGATTGTGTAAGGATTATTCTACATATTTTATCTCTTATTTCCTAATAGTTATGGGATGGATTAATGCATTAGGGGCTGGGATATAATTTTCTTTGTATGGATGAGAGACATGATCCCTACTGAGATGTATGACTTTCATTTGGTCAGGATGTGGTAGTCTAAGTAGACCCATTGATTGTAATGAGAATGAATGTAGTGAGGTTATAAACATAAATGAGCATGAGTATAGTTGATTTATATCTATATTGTTTCATTTCTATTCATGGAAGCTATGAAATAGATATAGGCTCTTATGTATTTCCCTTCTGCTATAGTTATATGTTATCTGCAAATACTGTCTGGAATGAACGCATTTGTCTAGAGACCGCTCTGAGTCCTATGATGAATGTATGTCTCATTGCCTCCATTTTTCATTAAGTTCTTAATCTAGATGATGTTTTCCCACTTAAATCACATAAAAGAGAGACTCGGCACTGCGCGTGCCTCGGGTGAGCGCCTAGTTCCCACTGGGTGATAGGCCAATGCGCATGGGATTCCCTTGTTCTTCTAGTGGGTGTAAAAATGACTACGGTCTTTGCAAGCCAAGCCGGTAGTTCCGCATGGGGAATTCGGGAGATAATTTCCATGTGGGAATTTCATTAATGGCCAACCAAAAATGGATTCCACAATGATGGGGATTTGCTGGTTTTCTTGGCATGTGGAGATAATGTGAAGGTAGTCCAAGCCGATAGCTCCACATAAGGAAAGTTTGGGAAAACATGGCCAAGAGGGGTATTAACCATGGAAAACCAACATGATACTTCTGCATGAGCTATGTAAATAGGAAGACCGGAGCACGTCGGAAAATAGGAGGTGATTGTTCATAGGGTCATGGTGAGTGATCTTCCATGTAAGTAAGCGGTTAAGATATAACACCGAAAGTGGAGGATCGAGTCAAGGGCCATGTCGATGTGCAAAAATTAAACTTAGGGAAAGGAGAAATCTTAACTCAAGACATTTGGGTATACAAGTCATTTGACGTAGGTAGGTTTTTGCTGAGACGAGGAATGAAACAAAGTCTCCATTTTGTGTCGAGATTGCTGAGTTGAGCTCGAATGAAGTGAGCCAATGAAGAGCTCAGGTGGTCAAGCGGGGTTCTCGTAACTTGAAAAAAAAAAAAAAAAGTAAATGGCTCAATTAATACCATAAGGAGACCAACTCGAGTGACCTAGGATGTAAGTTTCTACAAAATCCACTACATAACTCACAACTCGGTTTTAAGTTAAGAATAAATTGCTTTTACATCTTGGTTGAGTCTTCTTGGGATTCATAGTTCAATGAATGACATAAAATGCTTTGTATGGCCAAGACTCATCATGAGGGACATAGCTCGATCGCTAAGAAATAAATTGGCATGGAGATCACCTCAATGAATTAAGACGATTTCCCGTCACCAAGGAATTGAATGCATGGAGGTGGGTAATGTGAGAATAGGTGAACCAATCTCGCCATTCACTCATAGGGTCTTATCATGTGAATCATGGAGCTCGTGCATTTAAATGAAGAGCTCAAAGGATCAGTTCAAAGCTTAAGCTATGCATGCAACAAATTTGAGAGGATCTTACAACATCGAGAGGAATCGGCCTTCTTTGAAGGTTCACCTCAAGCTCATGTCCCATAGCTTGAGAGGTGATCCTATGTGTCCCAATCACACCGAATGTCCTGTTCACATTTTGGCCATTCGAAGGGTGCAATGATTTGGTGACAACAATTCCTTCTTCACCTCAACTCGACCAAGTGTGTATTTTTAGTATTAACTGGTAAAATCCTTGACTTCATCATCTCTATCAAGGGAATTTAATTTTATTCCAAAACAATTAAGGCCATCCTTGAAATTACCCCCTTCTAACCTCAACCAACTCCATAGTCTTTAAGGATTACTCCAATTAATTCCTCGCTTCATTTCATAAATCTTAGATTGCTTTCAACCCTTCCATCACCTTCTTTATAAAGAAACCCAATTTAATTGGGATGCCAACTGTCCAAAATCCTTTGATGATATTAAGTAGTAGCTTCTATCCCTTCCGATGCTCACACCTCCACATTAGGGGGATCCTTTATATCTCTATATGTTTGCCTCCAATCATGCTCTAGGTGTCATGTTGGCACATCACAATGAGTAAGGAAGGGAGTAGGTTGTATATTATATAAGTTATACCCTTCTTGACTAAGAAACCCGCTACACTAAAGATAAAAATACGTGTTGCACTCTCTTCTTTTCCACTTATAAGCTTCATCATTACCTTCTTAACCATAAAACCTTCATCATTACCAGCTTCCACATTCTTAAAACCATGCATTCTAAACCTTATCATAGTGACCATATCACTCAATGGCTCATACTCATGAAAAATTTTGACCTATAATTTATCTCTCAAATATCCATTAAGAGTTGGAGTCTATTTTCGATTAACAAGGTGATGCCCCTTTACTCGATAATCAAATCCCTCATGAGATTTTTCCTAATTAATCTATCTTCACTATTGATCAAGAGTTATATCCTCTTAAGTGACCATTTTATTTTATGGGTCTATGTGTCAACAAGTGGGAGGCGTTGGCATCATTATCATTCCATCTTGGGAACTCCCATCCCTATTTCTCAATAGCTTAACTTCAAAAACACTAACAATATGGTTTAGTACGAAGCCCTCATATTGGGCCTTGAAAATTTATTCATACTTGGCATCCGAATTTTTGCTATCTATGGGGACTCCCACTCATTATAAATCAAGTCACGAAACTTATCAATGTAAAAATGACATCCTTCAAAAATATAGGGATATCCTCATCTTCCTCCTTGAAGTATTCAAATATTATACCATCCAAGCTATCTCACAATAATTCAATTGTTTCACCGACATGAAGGCTTCCCTCGCATATCTTATCCCATGGAAAATGGAAGAATCTAAGCTCTTTGTTTTTGTTCATCATCTCGACCAGCCATCTCATGTCCATAAGGCTTCCCACATCAATCATGTCGATACTCATCAAAATAATATTTGGTATTCTCATATCTTTGACTACCTATCCCAATCTAAAGTCCCCTCTGACCTATCTAAGAATGGTAAGAGGTACTTCCTTCAATGTGCAACCCATTATGTTATCCTTGACAACATCCTTTATAAATGTGGGTTTGACAGAATTCTCTTACGTTGCCTTAAGTCTTCTAAGTTTACATGTTCTATTCAAGAGGTACACGGAGGAATTTTTGGTGGACACTTCGGTGGCTTAACTATTGTTAAGCTTCCTTTAATTGGGCTATTACTCGCTTACCCTCAAGCAAGAATTTTTTGAGTATGTTAAAAAGCGTGTTAAATTCCAACAACTTTCCAATCTTATCCGCATCCCTAGCCATGATCTACAACCGGCCTAGGAATTGTGGAACTTCTCATAATAGGGACTCAACCTCAATGACACCATCCCTCCGTGTTGTTCACAACACCATGATTCTATCATCACCGCTATTGAGTCCTTCACCAATTGGGTGGAAGATATTCCACTTACATCGACCAAAGCTAATCAAATCATTAACTTTATATATCAAAAAAATTATCTTCCATTTTGGTGTTCCTCACAAGCTCATCATGGAAAACAGAAAGTCATTCAAAAACAAACACCTTAAGAAGCTTTGTGAATCCTTTAATATTAATCTTAGTTTTTCTTGTCCTTACTATCCCCAAGCTAACATCCCAAGTTGAAGAATCAAGTAAGACCCTTTGCAACATCCTTGCTAAGACTATTGTTAGGTTGGGTCATGATTGTAATCTTCATATTCCCTTTTCTCTTTGGGCCTCTTGAACTAGAATCTAAACCCCTATGGGTGCTACTCCTTTCTATCTTGTCTACATAGTTAAATCCGTCCTTCCTCTTGAAGTTCAAATTCCTTCCTTATTTGTTTCCCTCCGTGACTTTATCTCTTATGAGGAATATCATCGGGAGCATATAGAACAACTTGAATTGTTGGATGAATTTTGGTTGGTTACACTTCAACATCATCAAGTCTATTAAAATCGAATTAAATGTGCCTACAAAAAAGCATCTTAAACCTCGTGACTTTAACATCGACAACCTCATCCTTAAATAAAATCATAATATCACTACTCTAGAAAGGAGCCAATGTGGAAAGTTTTCTCCCAATTGGATTGGACCATACATCATCATGTATAAGTATGGGTCTAGTGTTTATTGTTTATCTTCTCTTGATGGTAAACCTGAACCGGAACCTCTCAATGCCTTGCACTTGTGACCTTTCTACTATTAGCATACCTACCAATGTGACCTTAGTCACATTAGTGATCCCCTCTTTCCATCATCGCCTCTTCCATCTGATCACTATAATGATATAGAAATGTGTGGTCTACAATCACTATCCTATTTATGACCTTAAATATAGGCACCATGGCTCTACTCAAAGCATCTTCCTTATGGAATGTGTCTTCCTTCTTGGTGATAAATTTGTGATCATTACTTCCATTCCCTTCTTATTTTCCTCCTAGAACAATGAAAAGGGTCCTCAAGAATATCTTTCACATCTTTACTATCCCCTCCCCAAGTGATCTACTTGGCTATCCCTAGCTTCTATGTAAAGTTCAAAATTCAAATTCAAGGATGCTCCTATAAGTTATCTTATTATAAAAAAAAACTCATCTCTTGAAGGACAATTGTTCATGTAAATCAAGTAATGTATAGAAATATAGACTAATCCCTTGAAGGAAAATTATTGTGTATCCTATCATCTAAAAAAAATCAAAATGTAGACCACTCCGTTGAAGGATGCCTACCCAATTATATCATGGTAGTAAAAGGCTTCCCACATTGATCAACCTTTCATATGTAAAATCATCCTAAGAAATCTTCTCGCATCGATAAATTTTTCCATCAAAAGAAAACTTCCCACATCTATCAGGTTTTCCCATCAAAAGAAAACTTCCAAAGCATCAATCAGTTTTCCTCATTCTACCTATAGTTGGGCATAGTCCTAGGAACACCACCTAAGGAGAACATGTTTCCTTTATGCATGTTATATCTTGACCCTTTTTTGTGTCGACGGTATGTCTATAAGACTTCCCTTTACATCATCCTCTCTTGATCATGAATGTTAATAACTATCACTGGTTCTATGTTAACACCTTCCTTTTGTCGTAAGTAATTTTGTTTGTTTGATTCCCACTTTTGTTTTACCTCCATTCTAGTTTGGATCTCCTTTCCACCTATGCTCTTCCCTATGGTGTAGTGTCACTCATGCCCGTTTCTCGTCACCCATCAATTCACATCTCTTACCTATTATCATATCTAACATCATCACATCATCTATAACTACCATTTTTTTCTACATCTATCAAATACAATCATCTATCATTTTCATTTCTAATTACTCATCATCTATTACCTATCATCATCACATCCACATCCAATCCATAATCATCATGTATAACCAAATCTATAATTACCATAATCTAATCTAGAATTCACATCATCATTGCATCTAATCCATGACCCATAACATATACATTTTATCTATAAACATTACAATCAAACATCTAAATAGAATGCATAATCCCGATCATCCACATCTAGTTCACAATCATCGTGATCCAATCCATCTACATAAAATCCATAGTCATCTATTAACTAGCTCATACATAAACATAATAATCAAAATCATCCACATCTAAATCTACCACATACGATATCAAAACCATAAATCTCACATATGACGCGATGATGAATCTCATATATAAAATCAAAATATATATATATATATATATATATATATATATATATATATCATCACCAATCCAAAAATACATATACAATCTTAGGCCACTAAACTTCCTATCTCAATTCATATACATCACCAATAGTAAACTCTACATCAAATAATCTCAAGTCTTTCCCTCCTTGGGTAGGTGTTGGTATAAATCCCTAGGCCGCATCATGACCCTTGTCTCGTGGTAGTTGTGCCACACTCTCTGTACTCCTAGATGACACTAGCTATGCCATGACACTTACTCCTACCCACTATAATGCTAGATTCCCTACATATATCTCGTGTCCTTTGTTGGGAACCAAGTTATTATCTTCATCCTTGACTTCCCCGATGCATTTTCCACTTTATTCTTGATGTATGAAGGATTTCGCATTATTATACTCGCATTTGTTTTTGCATGATGTCCGCCTCTAACCCGTTGGTCCCATGGCTCACACATATATTTTGAGTGGACTTTGATTGGATTCCCTCCATCTCTCGGTGGTTTTTCTTTGATTCACAAGTGTCCAACACATTTTCATCATCTCCTTTGAGGCCATACTTTGTCCTCTCCTGAAATGATTCCTAAAGTCACCGCCATATTTTTATCCTTACGTTTGTTCGAATCCTTCCTACCTGGGGCACCATGCCTCATCTTAACTTTTTCCCATCATTTCCCACCCTCCTTTCTCATCTATCTCTTTCAAACTAGTGATCAGTTCCCCTTCATGTCACCAATTCCTAGTTTGAGGGGGAGCACCTTATCATTTAATCCTTTCCTCATCAATTAACTTTCCCATCTCTTCTAATTTTTGTCTCACAATATGCCATAAAAACCCCCAAAAAAGGGATAGAATGTAGACACTCATTCTTGGCACTCTCATGCCCTCTCATTGCTTACACACCTCGCCCTTTCCTAGTGCGCTCATTTCCATCTTATTTTCAAATTACCCACTTTCCCTCCTAAAATCTTATTTTCCCCATATCCCATTTTATTTACCATTATCATATCTATTTACCATTATTCTTATTATCCCCATTTATCCTTATATTTTAAATCCCCATTAATCCCTATTATTTCTATAATCCCTAATCTACCCTAAACCCCTTAATTATCCTAACCCTATCCTAAAACCCTCATTTAATGCCCTCATGGGATTCTCATCCCCTTTCATCATTACACCTCATTAACTCCTTCCCTAGGATTCCCCCTCACTCCTCTCGCCCTCTCCTAAGATTCCCCAAACCATCAAACATCCCTTACATGTGTGCAGGGCTAAAAATAGCCCACTAGCCATTTCTTAATTTATTCTCGCCATTTCATTATCATTATAATGTCTCTTCGGTAGATTGCTCATCCTAGTCATCGAATCGACCAGTCACCGTCGACCCTACCCTGTCCTACTTAAACACACTCAGCCCTCCTCTCAAAGGGATGAAAATTTTCAAATCACTCATGTGATCTATGATTAGTGCATTTTGCATCTCGTTCTTGGTGCTCTTATTGTCATTTGAATCACTTGGTTATCCCTTTGCATGTCATTGAGAAATCTTGGAGTTTAGAGAAGAATATTGTGGAGATATCATTCGTGCATGATTTTGTTTTGTCTTGTAGGTTTTCATAGGTATTTCATGAGCTATGTATTGTCCTTTAGCCATCTTTAATTGCCTTTAGATCTAGCTATCCATCGGTCTCTTTTGAAGACCCCACCCTTACTCCATTCGCCATCGACTAGGTCCGGTCATCATTGATCCATACCCTCTATCTATTAGATTCATCTTACCATGCATCCTTCTACATCCTATCCACTCTATTCTACATCCCATTCACCCATCTGGATCCTAGTCATCTTATTCAACTCTGTCTCCTATCACGTAATCTCATAACTTGCACCTACTCGGACTCAACATTCTTCTTACACATCTTGCATAGGGCATCATCGACCTTCTCTACATCCACTTCAGATTCTCTATTGCTTACACCTAGTTACTTCTTCTATGTTCTATACTTTACTTTTGTAGTCCTACACCAATTTCTCAATTCTTCTCCCGCACATTTTAGAATCAATCCTACTTTGGTCACTATCAACTCAGTATAATCTTCTCTTAGGTCACCTTTGACCCACTCTAGTTTCAATTTTCTTTCAAAGTATTCCTTCTATTAGTTATCATCTTAGTTTATCTTTATCTTATCAAATATATACTTCACACTTTTTTATCTGCATATATCCATTTCATTATTGATTATTTTCTCTTGTTATTATCACGTGGTGACATCCTTTCTAGGAAGCTTTTTGTTCTCAAAACTAACTTTGTTGGGCAACCCACCATGTCTATCACTAATCCTTTCTCTATGTTTAGTCTTCATTGTTTTGCAGGTTGTCAATTTTATACAGGGAAAATATACTTTTATGTGCCAATACCATCTTCATCACTATCCACATCATGAGGTCCCCAAATGCTTCCATCTTTTGAGGTTTTCTTGATTTCTAGTTTAGTCTCCACTAATCTGAAGCAAAAAGTGTGAAATCTTGAAAAACACATATATTAGTAGGAATTGTTATCCAAAATTACCCCCCTAGGGTTATTTTGGCTTTAACAAGCTTAAAAATGGACTTAGCCATTTTTATAGGTCTGTGATAGTCAAACGGCCATCAAATTGCACTTCCCAAATGCACTGGCCGTTGGTATTCAAAAACCCATGGGAGCGTAGTTTAAAAACATTGGTGGGTTAGTTATAAAATCCAAATGATGTTCATTTTCCCGTCAAATTTAGCATCAATGGTCAGCAGGGACACATGGCATAAGCTCAATGGTCTAGGCCCATGAGACAGTTGGTGGCTAGCTTCAAAGATAAAAAGTTTCTAAGTCCCCGGACTTAGAAACTATGATGCTGAAGAGCTACGTGGCACCATTTCATTATCTTTACTTTCGCAATCTAACAAATGTGAAGGCCCATCCAATCAAATCCAAACATAAAGAAGACAGACTGATAGGTTTTGACACTGTGGAAATGTGGAGCTTCCTCATTTGCTCGCATTTCGCAATTGTTAGTGGGGTTCAAAGAAAGGTCTAATAGCACATCAAGGCGTAGATCTTCCTCATTGGCTAATCTTTCATGGATGTCAGAGGTTGGAGATCAAAAGGACTGACATGCGAAGTGCATGGAGCCTTTCTATTGGCTCGCATTTCGCAATGGTCAGTCGAGGGGCAAATTATGAAGAAATGTGGTTGTTTCTTATTGGCTCACATTTCTAGGGGTCTGACAAGGTATAAAATGTGAAAGAGCATGGAGCATTTTTATTGGTCCACATGTCACGGAGACTGATAAAGGAAAAGGACAATCCGACATCCGAAGGAATATGGCAGAGTTTTATTAGCTCGTATTTTCATAAAGGCATCCCACAAAAGGTGAAGAACAAAGGACAAATGCAAGGAAAGAAGTAAAGCCCCGATATTGTGAGCCAATGAGAGGTAGACACTTAGCAAAAGGTGAATCAAGTACACTTTGGTAGAGGTTGATCCCCAAACCAATTAAAGACTGCCATGTGTCAAATTCTTGTGCCTCCCAACAGGCAAATCTTCAAATGGCCATATCTTTTTATCTTGAGCTCCAAATAAGACAATTTATATCATTGGAAAGCTCTCCTCGAGCCCTTCAATTTGACATCATTAGAATCTGATTTTGGTGGATCAAAATGACAAACACAACTTTTAGATGTAAAAGATGAATGTTTTGGCATGCAAACGATCAAATCAAGATAGCTCAACCACTAGAATTGATGAGGCATGGATTCATTTGTTTCGTAGGATGAAATAAATTGAGTGATGGCTTTGTAAGGTGCCCATCTGTTTTACAGAGGATTTTAATGCAGATCACAGGTGGTTGAAGTATAGAAATGTTGTGCCCCTTCTCTTTCCACTTTCTCTTTCATTCAAGCTATATATTGTAAAAATATTTCATTTTGAATGGAGGAACAATCCAACTCACAAATTTGTTCCAAAGTAGTTGCATGGCCATCAAATCTTTATTTTTGGCTTGGAAAGGTGTTCTTGTGCCTTCCTCTGCAATTGTAATGGTTTGTGCATACTTTTATTGCAATAAAGCTTGTTTTGTGACACATTTGTCTGTCCTTTCTCGTTTTAGCTGCAACCTTGCCTCTCTTTTACTTATTGCATTGTGTTGTGCATGTATTTCCCCTTGCAAGTTCATTATGATGTGTTTCATGTGAGAACATATGGTAAATGAAGCTTTGGGTTTGTGTCACTTATGTCTGGCCTCTCCCTTCTTCATTTCTTTCTCTTTCTCTTTCTTTGTCACTAGAGTGTCTCTCACCCCTTTTTGGTGTTATCACCACCTTTTAGCTTAGGATTTCCCTTTCATGCATCTTTCTAACCCTCTCTCTCACTCTCCCTAGTTCCTTGGCATGGTTAGTTTAGGATTAGTTAGCTGCATTTTCCTTTCTAGGAGTAGGAGTAGTTTTAGCATTAGATTAGGAAGAGGAATCCGACCTTCTCCGAAGGGTTATCTCAAGTTCGCAAGTCCCACAGCTTGAGGGATAACCCCATGTTAGCAAAAATAGAGATCTGCATTGCCAAATCTCAGGGTGCTACTTTTTTGTGATAACAAGAACATTTCAAAAAAAGTAATAGAATCATTCATTAGTATGACATATGAAATCTATAATAGACACATTGAGATAAATATAACATTGAATTAATCTATAATAATTCAATACTATATAATATACTATTTATTTATTTATTTATAAGCAATTAATATAATAATGAATAAAATTATTTTATAACATATTATAACTAATATGCACATGTAAAAGACACCTTTTGCATTATAGTAGGTGCAATAAATACATATATGCATGCGGATTGAACAAATTCCATGTCATTTTCTTTATTGATCATAGACAATCAAATGACGTCCACATATTCAGGTGGGAGAACTGTCCTCCACCCAAACCAAAGCAAACTATAGATAGAAAGCAAGGAAGAAGAAGAGAAATCAGAAACGCAAAACCACCAAAACATATCCTTACAGGCTTACACTAAAATAGCTAACCTCTAAATAAGTAAAAGGCTTCATTTTACGGAAATACATAATATGCAAAGAAAAAGATGAGGTGACGAATGCATGCACATATCAGAAATTTCTAACGTTTAGTCCCATGGATTCTGAAGTCATGTCAACGTGATGCCATGCATGGTTGTATATATCACAATCAGATAAAATGGTTTTCTCACATAGATGTTTTGTGGTTTTTTCCCGTGAACCCTAACTACTTTGGGTTATGAAGTTGGACAGGACAGCATCAAATCGTCTAATATTTATTGCTAATTTTTTGAGCTATTTATCTATTATTTATGGGTACCCATTTCACTTTCACGTCATGATATTATTACCCATCTTACAAAGGCAACCAGATTAATAAATTTATATTTGATGTTCATTTGATCGTTCTAGTTTAGAAATTTTAATGCCTTTTTAGATAAAGGTGATCAAAAAATTATATGGAGTTTAGCTTTCATCTTTTTACTCATAAAGGTTTTTTTAAGAGCTCAACGTATTTGCTTAGTTTGATTGAGATCGTATATCACACATGTTAGCTGAAAAATTAGGAAATTTAGAGAATCCATTTTACTATTCATATAAATATATTTAAAAGTTAAAAATATTATAGAGGATATCAAGCAGCAGCTTAGAGAATTTATTGAAGCACGCATGTTTTTGTTAGGATACAAATTGTACAATATTATAATTTTGGTTTTTGTTTTCAATATTACATGTTGTCTACAACCATGATTATAAATATTATAATAATTTTTTTAGGGCCTCAAACTAAATTATGCCTTAAATTATTTGATACTATTTCCTAATTAGGGAAAGAAGAAATCTATAATTCTCTAGGGATTGGAGTGAAAAACACACCAAATTGAGTGAAGTTTTCACTTATCAAAACTAATGATTTTATATTTCCATTTATTATGAACTTGTCTACATATTTTGTTGGATCGTCTTAGCACTTTGTATGTCACCAACAGAGTACACAACCCTCAAATCAGATTTCTTTGTTTGTTGGTAAATTTTCAAGTTTGATATCTATTACATATGGGCACACATTCTCATTTTCACATCTTGATGATTGTCATAACATGGATAGGCACCGTCTGATGGCAACCAAGGGGAATGGTCGAGGATGGCAATGTACGTGCAAAAACAAATTCTTAACAATCTTAAATTTGGCATGTGTTTAATTGTCATAGCTTCACAGCTTTATTGCTTGGTTAAAGAAGGTGATCAAAAGATTACAATATCTTGGGCATACATTAAAGTTTGGGGCCAATACCTTTTCTCGAGAATTTTTTTTGAACTTGACACATTGACATAACTAGATTGAGTCCATATATCATCTATTATTATAAAATTTCAAACAAGGTAATGGAATTATTAATTGGTGTGGCATGCAAAATCTACATGATAGATGCATTGAAATTAATATAACATTAATATAATCCATTATGTGTGTGTGTGTGTGTGTGTGTGTGTGTGTGTGTGTGTGTGTGTGTGTGTGTGTGTGTGTGTGTGTGTGTGTGTGTGTGTGTCTATATATATAAGATCCCTAAAAATATAATTGATCTTGAGGTGTTTATATTGAATTTGTAACATAAATGAAATGAGTACCTCCAATATAATATCTCTTGACATATTTTATATAAATTTATATAAAATATATATACTAGTAATTATATAACTAGGAATTGCAATGGAAATGTGCAATGGAGATGCCGAAGGGATGCATCAAAAAATTTAAACTTGAGGGAGTGAAACATTGCAAGAGGAAGAGGGGTGATGAAGAAGGGGTCGAGGTAGGAGAAGGCTTGTGTAGGGAAATAACGTGAAATTTTTCTTTCATACGACCATGTGCCATATTTGTTAATCATTTGAAGGAGGAAATTTTGTATAGTCCAAGGTCGTAAAGGAAATGTACCATGGATATATCTCATAACACAAGAAGTGGTTGATCAATAATGCCAATGTCAATAATTTTTACTTGCATTGTCAAGCCCTTGTGTTTCGGGTAGTTAGAACACTTATCAATATAAGGAAAATTTTCTTACATGTCACATAAGACACTTTATAGACAAGGATATGTAAAGTGCACTTGCCATTACACACACACACACACACACACACACACACACACACACACACACACACACACACACACACACACACACACACACACACACACATATGTATGTATATATATAGATATGTATGTATATATAGATATGTATGTATATATATACATATATATGTATATAGATACACACATACATATGTGTGTGTGTGTGTGTGTGTGTACATACATACATACATACATACATACATATATATATATATATATATATATATATATATAATTGATCTTGATGTGTTTATATTATTTTATATAACATAAAAGAAATGAGTGCCTCCAATATAATATTTTGACATATTTTATATAAATTTATATAAAATATATATACTAGTAATTATATAACTAGCATATTGTAATTGGAATGTGCAATGAATATGCTGAAGGGGATGTGTCGAAGAATTTAAAATTTAGGGAGTGAAACATTGCAAGAGGAAGAGGGGTGATGAAGAAGGGGTCAGAGGTAGGAGAAGGCTTGTGCAGGGAAATAACGTGAAATTTTTATTGCATACGACCATGTGGCATATTTGTTAATCATTTAAAGAAGGAAATTTTGTATAGTCCGAAGGTCGTAAAGGAAATGTACCATGGAGATATCTCAGAACACAAGGAATGGTTGATCAATATCGAATGGCAATAAATTTTACTTGCATTGTGAAGCCTTGTGTTTTGTGTAGTTAAAACACGTATCAATATAAGGGAAATTTTCTTACATGTCACATAAGACACTTTATAGACAAGGATATGTAGAGTCCACTTGTCATCCTAGGGTGGTGATTTCATGTAGATTAGTGATTAGGGTTTCTATGTATCTATTAGGGTAGTGATTAAGGTTTTCACATCAATTGTCATAATGACGTTGTCTCACAATGAACAACCATCGATAATTGACTCTATCTAGTGGTTGGTCATACATATCTACCGAATGAAATTTTTAGACCGAGAATCTATACAATTTCTTACATTGTTGAATGCAAACTACTCTATGATTTATAAGGAGGTTTTTTTTAAATTACCACTTGATTTGTTATGTTTGACCACAATACGTGGATCATATGATGTTTCAATACATAGAAATGGATTCCTAAGTGGTCAAAGAGTGTATTTACCTCTATATAATTGGTGCATAAAAGGATCGATCCCACATTGACTCCCATATTGATTGTGGTCTTGATCAACACCACTAAATAAACAACCTAACTGGACCTTGTGCAAGAAATTACAAAACATTTAAGAAGATTTGTTCTTTTAATAAGCGGATGTAAAGATAATATGATCACCTACCAAGAATGTCACTCATGAGTTCTGTTAAGAGAATTTGGTCGTGGGATTGTTTCTTGCAATTATACATCACTTATGACATAACGAAGTATGTGTAAAATGTGAATGTCATCCTAAAGGTGAGGGAAAACATTATCGCTTCTATCCTGGATTTTGACGTTCAATGTTACATGTCACGATAAAATTATTTGACTGTCTAGAAAATTATATGGATGTCATTTGGCATTCAAAATTTAATATGTATGTCAAATTTTTGTTATAACAATTATTATAAAACACATAGATAAAGTTAAATTTTATATGCATGTTGTTCTTTATAATATTCTCCTATAGTTTTATAATATTATCTCATAGTTTTATAATATTCTCCTATAGTTATGTGACTTTTATTTAATTCTGGATAATATATTGGACTAATCAATTTCATAGTTTTTCACATATTTGTTTTTTTCGTATAAAAATTAATGTGAAATTAAAGTTTATGAGAATTTTAAAACAAATTGCAAATTACAATTTAGAAAACAAAAATATTGAATAAAATGATAGAAATGACTCACTTAGAATCATTGGTGCAAACTTACAATTATGTAGAAAATGAGTTCCAACTTCCAACTTCAACTTCTAGGCTTGCAAATTCAATCTTCAAATTTCACCTTTCTTGCAAAATCTCAAATCCAATGCATCTAATCCACTATCCAATCTTTATTTATAATAAATCAAACAAAACTAATTAAAAATCAGAATTAATAGATGTGAGATATGAAGATATTAATAAATTAGTAATAAAATATTCAGATAATGTTATTATTTTTATTTTATTTACTTCCCAAAATTTCCATTTTCATATATATATATATATATATATATATAAACTTTAACCGTTATATACATATATATTTAGGCATTTAAGGCTGACAACACATTAAATAAGAATAATCCATCAGTTAGAAATTCAAATAGTCTACGTCCTGCTTTGATGAGATATTCATTCTTTAATTTTTAGAATTTCAGTAATTTTTGAAGTCCGGTAGGAAAACACATAACCTGATGTCTCCCAAACATTCAAGATTAACAATATAGCTGCCCTCGATACTCCATTACAGTGCTTTGTTTTGCAGCTCAACCATGCCATTGTTGCTCTATTGTATTTGGCCCAAGTATCTTGTCATCTTCTGTCTTTGGACATATACCATTTCTTCAAGTTAAAAATACTTCTCTTCAGATATGAAGATTAAATACACAATTGATTTTTATACATCGAGAACCGATTAATTGAGTTTTATGCTCTTACAACTCCCTTTCTGGTAAGATCATTTGTTGGCCCGCCCGAACGGATTTTTCTGTGGAACTATCATACCTCTTCAGGTCTCTCATTTTATGACATCCACATGCATCACCTTAAAGAAATATTAGATGATACAATGGCATTGTTTCTCCTTTACCTCACTGCAATATATGCAAACGGTTCATTGTAGCCAGGGGCTGTAAGCTTAGAAAGAATGTTGACTTGCAAAGAGAATAACGATGGCTGAAAATCCCTTCCACACCAGTATTTTCCCAACCTCCAATCTAGCCATCTCCATAACTTGAGAGATGGTTAAACAAGCATCAACTGCAAGGAATGAGATAAGAGTGCATTTTAACATTAACTGTGGGCTTGCCAAAATGTATATTACAAAATCTGCACCATGACAACAATGTCTCATCCTTCCACATGTTTTTTAATATACCCACACTAGGCATGGCTACATGGGGACAATTTTCTCTAGACACAAAATTAGGTAAATTATTGTGAATTTTTCACATAATAACTTTTATATGATCTATCAAACATACAAAAAAAATGACACCTGTTTTGCATTTCCATTGTTGTGTTCGAAGGAAAATATACCAACATAAAAAAATTAAGGTATTTTTTTGGCTTAGGAACATTTTAAAGTAAATAATGATCATAATTCTATGTCATTTAACACTTTAACATATTTTGTTGGTTACCGAGGGTCTAATGGTAAGTATCTTCTTCAAATTTTCATTATTTAATTAGAAAACATTTAAACCATTTAAACCAACTGGATATATATAGTCACTTTAATATTTTTAATAAATTTCTGTTTTTTTATTATTTTCTTATTTCCTTAATGTGGTGTTCTAAAAAAATTATTATTTAGCTTGTGTGAATCCTATATTCACACTTATAAATTATTTATATAGATAGATAGAGTTAGTTCAAATGTTGATTTAAATGTTTTATATGGATGCGGTATTTTTTTAAAGAGTATTTGATGGTTATTCATCTCCTTTGGAATATTTGGGTGGGATATTGATGATAAAAATTGTTGTTGTCAAATCACCGCACCCTCCGAATGGCCGAATATGAACAGATGTTTGGTGTAATTGAGACACATTGGATCACCTCTTAAGTTGTGGGACTTGGGTTTGAGGTGAACCTTCAGAGAAGTTCATCTTCCTCTTCCTAAACTAAGTGTTGCACTACTCTTAGTGAAAATAAATGGTTATCTAGACCTATGCTAACATTTCATGAGTTTTAGGGAAAGGGATTTGTAAAAAATGAAACTCTACTAGGGATGGTGATGCACCAAAATAAAGGGAATTGTCAAACTCGGAAGGGTTAATTTGAAGAGGGTGTATGCACCACAAGTCACCTTTACCTTGAAACTTAGAGAGGATACAAAATATCACAAACTAGGAGGCATATGTTCCTTTTGTTAAACTTGGATTATGCATAATAGATAGATCAAATTCAATTAAAAACACAACCAACCACCATGATAATATAAAATGGCACATGTCAAACATCTATTTCACTTATGACAGTCAATGATAATATAGCTTTTATAACAGAAGGAAAATAACCCTTTCCACAACTGACACTCAAACAATTATATCATTTTCAATAGAATGAAATGAGATATTCTAAAATAAAGGTGAGTCAACCACTTATACTAAGGAATTATGCACTCACAAAGCATACATTTATCAACCATTAACACAATAAACCGATTCTTCATGGAAAAATATCACACTGAATGTAATTGAAAGGTTCTGAATAGTTAAAGCACTCTTCCAAGCTTGATGAGCAACTTCTCCCAAAAAAATGATCTATCCAAGACTTAATGTACTTATCTATTTATAAGTTCCTTAGGTTGAGCCATTACAATTGGGCCTTAACCAACAAATTACTAAAAATATAAATGTCATTAAGTTCTAGGGAACATGCTCCCATAAAAATAGAAAAGTTTGTTGTAAGAGTTTGACTCAGTCAACCCTGATCCAGAGCTTGGATCAGTCCTTTCATGGCTACTTAGCTTTGGTTGGGCTCTGCAACATCTTCTACAGCTCCACTTTTCTCTTGTTCCTTCTCCCAAGTAGTCATCCGATGTTTGTATTCAATGAAACACTTAATAATTCCTTGAATTTCTCCATCCTTTGGTCCACATGAAAAACAACATCTTAACTCTACTTTAAATTTCGAAATCTTCTCGAGTTTACTTACTACCTTTTTTAGTCGACCAGTGAAGTTTTGGCATGAAACCAACCTGTCAATGGAGTCACTGCAAAGGTTCTAGTTACTTCATCATCCCTTTTTACCAAGTCCTTGAAATTCAACTTGATCTGATCTTCAGGAAGAGCATCGATGTTTTCATTGAAGAACTTACAATTGATATTATCAAACTCCTCTAAAATGTCATTTAGAGCATCCATTATCTCTACACACTTGTCATCCAATTTCTTAATTAGATCCTGAAAACTTGGGACCGAAACTCCATAGCTTTTGATACTTAAACAACTTAGAGGCATCATCTATTACATCTTCCTGGAGAAGAAAATCTAGATATTCTTCTCTTATTTCGCTCCATGTAGTCAAATTCAAGTTCGAATTGTTATTATCTTTGGAGAAGGATTCATCCATTTTTTGAATAGAGGTTCTTTTAGCTTCTAAATCATTATATATGTCAATTGTTTCCTTTATCAAAGGATTGGATTCTTGCAGTATACGCTCGATCCATCCATTTATCAATCTTTCCTTTTGACCTATCTTCTCAATCTCGTGATAAGAAATATTAGAGAGGGTAGAAAAAAGCCGTTAGAGACGTGGTAGTTGAAATCTCGGTTGATGGAGAAGGTTGTGTCACTTTTCTCAACAATGCAATGAGATGTTCAACCTTTTCTTTGACCTCATACTTGGAAGCCTTGTCTTTGTCATATTTTTCTAATAGATTCCCAAGATAAATATGCACATCCTACTTTTCCCCTTCATGTGTTGATTTTCCTAGTGAAAATCTATAAATTTGATAATCCGTTGATGTAATAGTTTTCTTGGTTTTCCTTCAATGCGAGTAGCAACTTCTACGACCCTTTCTCCAAATTGATTTACTAACAGGATGGAAACAATCTTCGGCCTCTTCGCCTACCTTTTTGGTGTGGGTTTCAACATGCTCAGGTCTATAACATCTATCGAGGTAATTTCTTTTTCTATTACATAGTCTAGCAAAACAACCATTCTCGTATAGCGGATGTTTGATGGAAATGACACAACCAATTCAAGTACCTAAACACTAGTCAAAATAAGAGCACTAGTAACATTAGTTGGAATTTGAATGAAGGTGGAAATAATGGATGGGGTGGATGTGAGGATGGCCATAGGAGGAGATACAATGGGATTAGAATATGAGATGGAAGGAAATGGAAGTGTTAGAGGAAGTGAAGTAGAGATGGGTGACCCAATCATTTCCCTACTGAGAGAACTAGAAGAGATGAGAATACTTGGGCCATAAAAGGAGATGGGAAAGAGGAAATGATTGTAGAAGTTGAAGGAAATGATGTAGGAAGTGACAATGGAAGAGAAATGGGGAATGATAGGTCTTGCATGAGACACTTGGAGAATCAAGTGACTTCAACTATTTCTGACATTGGTATTTCGGAGACATGGCTTTGGAAGTAGGAGCCTTGGAGAGAGATGAGCTACCAACAATGAATGAAATATTTTTAGGGACTGTATGGGCCCTTTGGATGGACCTTTTTCCCTTTGTAGGTGTTGGTAGACTCATGGTTGATGGGGTTTCTGTATTTGTAGGTTGATCTAACCCTTTGGGTGAGATTCCCAAGGTAACCAACCAACTATAGGTTCTCTGCAGAATGGGCCCCACCCTTTCCTTGGTATTGCAACATTATTCTACATACCAATCAATCCATGGAAATGGTTGATTGGAAACATTATTATTTTTATATGCTGCATCCAAAACTTCATCATCATCTTGCATTTCCTTTGGAATCTCAGCTATACCAAACTACCAATTTCATCCAGAGTTATCCTCTCATAATCTCTTTGTTGGATGATGAATTCATCCCAACAATGAATCCAAATGTCTTCCAACTGGGGCACATGGGAACTAGACAAACATGTTTCACTAAATTTACCCCAGTAGTCGAAACTAGTTTGAGGATGGAAGGTCCACAAAGTTACTTCAAATTTCTGCATCTACATTCTTTGCCTTATAAATATTTGGACAAGTGTATCTACCAATTGAAATAGGGAATTGAACTCCCACCTTGTGCCGTTTATTCTAAATCTTATGATAGTCCAGCAATTTCCAAACCAATTCTAGCAAGACCCACTTGTTAGTGGGACATCTTGGTAGCTTACTGGGAGCACCTACAAAACCTGAAATCCAATGTATGTAAATGTGGGGAATTGTAGGTAAATAGCTCCCCATTCGCACACTTCTTTGAAGGATTCATAAGAAATTATTCGATTGTATAAATATTTATCAAAATGATAAAGAATGACCACAAAGAAGGCATCATTAATCCTGCGGAAGTGCCTGCTGCCCTCGTCTAGTGTAAGATGAGGATAAAAATCATAAATTTGTGAAGCACTTTGAATACCTTTAGTGTTTAATCCAGTGAAATCTCCCATAGCGGCCATAACATAGACCAAGAAATAAGTCATGTAGAAACTCTTGGAGGACAATACCTTGCTTAACTGAAACAAATGGAGCTACTAATATGCTCCCCCATCTGATAAATTCCTTGTTCTTCTTGATGGTGGCAATATATAGGAACATCCATTCCTAAAATTCCTTTAGAGGAAGGCCTAAAACTCTACTTAGTAACACAATAATGTCATTGAATTCCTAGATGAAGTCTGATCGATACATGGTTTTAGGAAATTTGGTAACACTCTTGGCCAGATAGCTTTTCAACATGACTTTTGTGCATAACTCAGCTTCCTTGTCCCAATGTTCCACTGTTGATTCTGGTGAAATTGTCACATAGTCTTCAACATCCAGAGTTTGAATAAATCCTCAAATAAATCTGGGTCCAAGTAGATTAAAGTCTTGCCATCAACATCCTTAACTATCCTAGATTCTTCATCGAAGTGAGTTGGTGCAACTAAGATGAACTTAGGGAAATGCATGAATATGGGAAAGCTAGGTGCTTAGAAATTCCACTATCATATATGGCTTGCATCCAAGATTTCTTGTTTGGGGCTTTCACCCTTGCCCAGAAGTCTAGAAAATCAATTTTCCCAAGATCAATGTCTCCTATATTTCCCAAGTCTGAGGACAGACAAGAATGAGGAGAAACTCTAAGGAATGTATACTATATTTTTCCTTGCCTTTAGCTCTAGAAGTTGACATCAAATTTTATTTTGAAATCAAAGACCTTCAAAAATCTAAAAGTCTAAAAAAACATAAAAAAAAATCACCTCCCGCAAATAGAAAAGTGAAAATCTTTAAAACTCCGAAATTAAAATGAAAAGTATCCAAAATGGAAAGTTCCAAAACTCTAAAATGGGAAGGAAAAATTCAAAAAAATGAGGACCTCCGAATAGTCAAATCTCCAAACTCCGAGACCAAAACTTCAAAAGTTCTAAAATAGAGACTTCAAAATAAGAGTTTTGAAATCCTGAAGCAAAAGTCCCAAATTGAAAAATTTTGAGAACTTTTGAAAATGAGGTCTTCACCAAAATCAAGGTAAGTACGTGAAATACTCAAGAGGATATCAAAACTTTTGATGGAATCTAAGCTGGATGCCTATAAAAGAAATGGATTTTACAACCATTAAGGTAGGAAACACCCTTAAAGAAAAACATGGTGGGAAATGGGGTTTTCATTTCCAAGACAGACAAAGGAAGAACAAAAAGAAAATGAACAAGGAGAAAACAAACCACAAAGATCTTAAACCCAAAAGAAATAACCTAAATAAAATACCTAAAAATGATGTCAAAATAGTACAAGATGCAATAAAAACCAAATCGTCATAGAAAAATGTTAGGTCAAAATGATAGGTAAAATCATGATTTTAAATATAAAAACTTGACATTAATGCCCAGTTGACATGTATAGAAGTAGGTAAGAATTAAATGTGCAAAGAACTCTAAAATTCTGAAACTCGAAAGTCTGAAATTCCAAGATTTCAGACTTTCAAAGTTTCGACTTTGAAGATTAGGAGGTGAAAATTATGAAATGGAAATGGAAGAAATCTGAAATCTTAGACTTTTAGAAAGTCTTTGGATGTTTGAAAGCACAATACCAAAGAATGCCTTGAAGAGTTCCAAACCCAAAAGTTTGAAATTTTAGACTTTTGGAGTTTTGGACTTCAAACTCCTAGTTATAAAGTTATAAATCACCAAAGGAAATCTTCAAATTCCGAAAGTCTGAAATTTCAAACTTTTGGGTTATTGGAGTTCGAGATTCAAATCAAAATTTTAGTTTTTGCCACTAAATTTTAGAAAGGGAAAATCCCAAAATCCGAAGTCTGAAATTTTGAATTTTCAGAGTTTAAAGAATTTCCAAGTTGTTAAATACTTCTACATGAAGGATTTCAAAATTTTGGTTTTGATCAATTTTAACATTTGTTTCTCAAGGTAGATTTTAAAAAGTTAACAAAATGATCTCGTGAAAGAAAAGGTGTTTAGAAATCTTTTTTTCACAATTGCTAATGTCGGATGGTATGGTAAGAAGGGATTTCTAATTCTTAGAGTTATGTAAGGATATTTATTAGTTGTGAAATCCTATAATTTTAGGATACTTATATATATATATATATTTTAAAATGTCTTTTATCAAATTGTAGTACACACCTCTTCTTACAATAGTTCTTTTATTGACTCATTACTTTTATTTGATGATGGACATGGATTTTAGCATCATTTGGATACTATATGTTCTTATTATGGTTATTTTGATGACACTTGTGGTGATTTGGGCGCATAACACCAAGCTAGTATTATGGATCATTACCTTAGCTCTTGCATAGTATGGTTTGGATATTAGAATGTTATGGTACAGTTGGTTTCATTTCACATGTGATGGATTTACTTATGGTTTTTCGTATACTTGGTTATCATTTGAATTGTAATGGCTAATTGGATGTTGTCATGTATTACTTAAATGGATAATATAATTTGAGTTAGTATGGATGTATATGATTAACATTTACCATCTCATACTGACGTTTATTGTGGTATAGTTAGTGAGATGTATCCATGATTTATTTATTGATATTGTTTAATTGATATATTTTATTAGGAATGTATGTTTAATGTTTTCATTGAGTGTGCATATTACGAACACGAGAGAACATGGGTTTCATAGCTAAACCCCGGTTTTCACAATCGGTGACTCGATTGAGTCTTAGCCATGTTTGATTATGTGAAGCCTTATATGTTTGTGTCATCTCGTGTTAGGGCACCATGAGTGATCCCTAATTGTAATTTTGTTATTTGTAATTTATTTTAGTCTTGTTTGAGCTAGTTTAGGACCTAGTGGTCCCTACATGTGTTAATTGTGTTTTAGGTTAATTAAGTATGTTGTTTGAGGTATGGGACCACCTAAGTGTCACTTGGGTGGGCCCCACCACCTCAACCCTTGTGCCATTTATCCCAATCTCGAATTTGGGCTAAATGTGACAATTTTGGGGACCTCTTATCATTTTATGAGCTTCCCTTTAATGGAAAAGGACCCCTTGGACTCTACCTATGGATAGGGGGTCTCTTTTCAAGGCTAAATTGGAGTTTCCCTCCCATTTAGCTCCTCAAACATCACTATCTTATAATAGACTTTGGGTTTTGTGTTTCTTAAAAGTTGTAGGGTGCTGGATTTATTTTCATTTTAGGGAATTTGGGAGATTACCCCCTAAATGGGATTTTTTTATTCTTTTTGTGTTTTTGGGAATCTTTTGTGGGGAGATGAAAAGGGTGACACATGTCACCCTCTCATTTGGGAGGATTGTTAATTGTTATTCTTTTTATATTCCCTCATGGAGAGGGGTTGGGACTTTTTGGTCATTCTTGCTTTTGGGTGTTGGAGATTTTTAAGAGTGCTTGTGGAGCTTGGAGATTTGGAGTGTTAGATTGCATAGTGTTTTGGATAGCTTGATTGAGGTAGGTCTCCATGTATTTCTATAAGTTTTGGTTATGGAAATATAATGTGAATATGATATAAAATGGTGTCTTTTGTGTTGTTGTGTGTTGGTGATAGTAGTGTGTGTGAAATTGTTTTCTTGTTTTCTTTTTCTCCATCCATCATGCTTTGTGATGGATTTTGGAGTGTTGGGGAAGAGGGAGGAAGACCCTTTTTACCACATGGCTTGATGGGCAAGCCATGTTGGTCTTATTTTATTCCTCCCCTCATATGGTTTGATGTGGGGAAAGATTTTCATATGGTTTGAACTTCTTTCCCATCCTTGGCAAGGAAATCATATATGGTTTGAAAATCCTTCCAAGGAGGAGGCTTGGTGCTTGGGTTGGAGAGATAAGGAGGGAAATTTTGAATTGGAGAGATAAGGAGGGTTCTTGGAGATTTTTATTGTGTTCCTATGGTTGGTTCACACTTGGCTTCATATGGGATTCTTGTCACTCTTCCCCTTTTGGGGAAAACATGGAGTTTTCCCTCATGTGTTAATGTTGTTTGTTTTTTGTTGTTGTATGTGTTGAAAGAGTGTGCTTGTGTGTTTTTTACCCTTCCCCATTTACTTGTGCAACTCGAGGCATACATCCTCTCTCTCCTATGGGCTTAGAGGGAGGCTAGTATGTCCTCCATGTTGTTGGAGATGGCATGTAATGATGCCAATAGGTTGGGAGGTAACTGGTCCCTTTCTTCTTGTGCTATGAAGACCATTTTGGAGTGGAAAACATGTAATTTTAGCTTGGAACTTGGTGAAGAAAAGTTGGAGATTTTGACATGTTGTTCCCCATTTTAGGGAGGATTTTCCACTTGGATTTTATTTGGTTCTTGTAAAGATGTTGTAGACTCTTTTTGTATTCTCCAACCTTGATTTTGGGATGTAAAAACTATTGTATCATTTGTTAATTTTTCTTCCTTGGTAAGGAGATTGAATGGATGTATTTGATAGATTGAATATTTTAATTCCTCCTTGAAAAGGAATGTTGTTGTAATAAAACTTGACCTTATTTATATTATTGAAATGAACTTCTATTCTTGCTTTGGTGTATGTGTTGTAAACATGGTTTCACGGGAATTATAGTTATGCATATTATCTATTTAAAACAAATATGGTAAAGCTTGGGTTATGGAAAAAAAGGTTGTATTGTGATATGCTTTGGAATGAATGTTTGAGGGAATGAATCTTTGTTGAGATCACTAAATTGTTCATCTTTTCCTAATTGTTTTGTTTGTTGAAATAAGATAACTAAGTCATACTTATTAATCATTATGGTGTATCAAATGTTGTTTTTACTTATATAAGTTATGGAAATAAATATGAATGATTTAGTTTTGAAACTTTTGGTTATATTGAGGGAAATAACTCCATTTAACATGTATGTTGTAATCTTGTTTTACAAAAGGTAGGAATACTTTTTGCATTGTAAAGGGAATGAATATTGTAGTTGGAAATTGGAAAAGTATGTACAATTTATATCATATTTGGGTGAAAGAGAACATTAAATACTCACACTTTTAAGAATGAATTTGATTATTGATTTGAAAGTAAATTTTATGAGGGAAAATGAGCATTAGTTCATGATATATATATACCCCTTTATGTGTGTGTGTGTGTATATATATATATATGTATATATATATATGTATGTATGTATATGTATATGTATATGTATATGTATATATATATATATATATATAACTATATATATATATATATATCTATACATATACACATGTGTGTGTGTGTGTGTGTATATATATATATATATATATATATATATATATATATATATATACATAATATATATATATATATATATATATATATATATATACATATATATGTATATATACATATATATACATATATATGTATATGTATACATATATATACATATATATATATTTACATATATATACATATATATGTATATTATACATATATATGTATATGTATATATACATATATGTATATGTACACACACACACATATATATATATATATATATATATATATAGATATATATGAAATATATAGGGGCTGCATATTGGCTTAAACCATGGCCATGTTTTTAATCGGTATTAAGTAGGAGAGGGCGAGGGAGAAACAAGCCATGTCCTCCCACCCGACCCTCACACATTGCACACCATACCCCCTTCCCTCATTATTACGGCTCCATGGTGGAGCAACCCTCCATATATGAACCCCCTGATATAGTCAAATAATTCATTTCAAATCGACCTGCAAATTCGAATGTGTGTGTGTGTGTGTGTATATGTGTACATACATACCCATTTATAAAAAAAAAAAACAGAAAATTTCTGGTTATGGGCAACACAAATAAATAAAATGAAAAGGAATAACAATGAGATTTCATTTAGTAAAATAATCCCCAAGATCACCATTGAAAGAGTAAATTTCTTCTCCATGAGAAGAAGCACAAAGAAAAAGCATCCATAATATTTCCTCCTCCTTCATCCTTTCTTTAAACCCTACATGTACAAAGGAAAAACAAAATAAACAATGGAAAGGAAAGAAAAGAAAGCATATAGGATAGGATTATGGCATCTCTAGAATCCCTAGGTTTAATGGCTTACATTTCTTGATCCTAGGTACTAAAATAAACCCTATCTTTTAGTTATGGGATTTAAAATGGATTTTCAAAAGGGGTGTGGTGAAATTAATGTATGGGATGTGGAATTAATTACATGAGGTGAGTTTATTAAATGGGGTGAATAAATTAAAGTGAGTGCCTTAGGAAAACTCTTAAAATAAAGTGCTTTATTTATTATTGAGAAAATACAATGGGTGATAATATAATGAGGGGAATTTAATTTCTTAGGGGATAATTTTAAATAAAGTGACCCTTCTAATATTGAGGGGATATTTTAAATTAAGTGACCTCTTTAATATTGTGGGAATAAATAAGTGTTATTAAATGAGTGGGTTGATTTAAATTTTAAGGGGGATAGAATATTACTTTGGACCTTAATAGTTCAATTAAATAAAATTATTGTGGACCGAGGGGTACCTCTAACCCGATAACATTAGGGGGAATCAAATAGCCATGATTTAATATGTATTAAAAACTTATTGGAATTTTTGGGTGATTTGGTTTAGTTTTATAGTGCCCAGATTTGGGGCATTACATTTGGTATTAGAGCACAACTTCACACATCGAACACTCTCGTAGTTTTAAATATTAAATTAATAATAGTTAGAGCAATAAATGAAAACAATTTAAACCATTTTTGCTACCTTACACAACATTATAATCTATCTTTTCATTATATACAAAGGATGCCACCTACACGAGTTACTAGAATTTGATCCATCGGGGACTTGGCACATAGATTTCCTACACTTGAGTTTGTCCCCGAGTTTGGACCACATATATTAGAGGTGATACATAAACTAATTGGTGTTGTGTAGCAGCGTTTTCAGTGTAATATGAGCCGACATAGAGGAGAATGTTCATCATGGAGTGGATACACCTCCAAACAAGGGTGCACACTCGAGCCATGTCAGCATGACACTTAGAGATGAGAGAGGTTCCATATCTATCCATTCACCTTAAGAGAGGGGCCTCTTTTCGTCGAAGCCACTCTTATAGCATTGAGGGGCCATTTTAGGAGGGATGACCACATTCTACAGTTAAGAGGGTGGTTGGACATCAACATCAAGATCGTGACATAGGCAATGTGATTAGGCATCTCCTTCATCTATCGCCACCTACTTACAAAGGGCATCTCGGATGGATTTGGGTTCGATTCATGGCTCCCGAGCCTCGACAGCTACTTTAGATTACACTCATATGGGAGAAATGTCTCAAGGATAGGTTTGTTATACATCTCCTTCGTGACACAATAGGCATATCGGTGGAGGAATGAGGAGCTAAATATCTACTTGAATGAGAGTGATGACTTGGGAGATATTTGAGGAGTTTTAGAGCTGTCCGAGCATTTTTTCAGAAGAGGATTGATAAGTTCCATGACCTACAACACAGGTTCAAGAACGGTTGCACAATATGAGATCTGATTTCTAGATTTGTTGTAGTATGTGGGTTATCTCGTAGGATGATAAATTACAAGTTAATATGTTTATTCAAGGACTGGATTCAAATATAGCTAGAGCCATTAGGATGCCAAATTTGAGAAGGCGAGAGAAGGCCTATATAGTTGAGGAGAAGAGAAACATAGCCCAAGAACATAGGAATAGGAATAGGATTAATTTTTAGTAGAAGATGCAATCATTTTAGGATCAAATGTCATGGGATATGACACCACACCCTAGAGGAGGATTCAACCATCCGTATTCTCAAGACCTCCGTCGCACACACAAAAAAATCATAGCACCATTCTCACTAGCAACAAAGGACTTTAAGTAGACACAAATTATGTAGAGAGGTTGATTTTGAGGAATTTTGGTGTGGGTAGAGATAGGAGGAAGGTTACACAACAGTACAACAAATCCGTACTCAATAATCTTCTAGGTTTGAGCTAATAGGTTCGGTATATTATATTACATGAGAGACCCTTCTCGTAGAGGTGCGGAGGATGTTTTATTTGTGGGTCCCCTAATCACTATGTGTGTATGTATCTATATGAACATGTCACCATTGATAAACAGAGAGATCCTATCTTTGATAAGATAGTGATAGATGTAAGACGCACCCATTGTATATATGCAATTGTAGATAACCTGCCAGGATGAGCATTAAGCCACGGTTATCAAGATGACAGGTACTATTAGGCATATTTTTGGGTAAGTGCACCAAATTAGGGGGCCAAAAGGGGGTCTTAAGTGGACACATTTTTTTGAAAAAAATTTTAAATTGTACAAGTTTTTTGAAATAGTTACACTTAAAATTGGAAGATGTTGTAGAAATATGAATCGTAGAATTTTGAGTCTAGTTTCTAAGATACTAAATTTTATTGAAATCAGATAAGTTTAAGTGGGTTAAACAACTAAAATACTAACAGATACTCTTGTTTTTGTTAAAAATCATAATAGAGTGACTTTTGTGCCCCCCCACCTTTTTTAGCACCATTTAGTATTTTTGAAAACCCTTTGGTAGAAAGATAGCTAGGAGCATCTAGTTTGGGCTCCATTTTTTTTAGATTTTTTTAGTGAATATTTTTTTATTTATGATTTTTCTAGTACAAAAATTTTATGTTTTGAAAAATAATGAGCTCCAACTATGCCCCCTAACTACCTCAAAAATATCAAAAATTAGATTTTTTTTTTTGAATATGTATAGAATTATGCCTAGTTTGGGCTAGTATAATTTTTTTAATTTTGATCACCCAAAAAAAAGATACACCATGAAAGATAGACATATTTACACTTCAAAAAATAGCTATAAAAAGGCATAGTTAGAAAATAAATAATATGGAAACCTTATATTAGTCAAAAATTTGAAAAATTATATTTTTAGAAAGAAGAGACTCTGCTTCTATGTCGTGGTATAATTTTTTAAAAATGGATCGATTGTTTTATTTTGATTTATCATAGAGGAAGTGGCATTTTTACATTTTCTTATAAAAACACATTTTTTGTTGTGTTTGTGCAGTCCATACCTCAGCTTGGGGGTCCAAACCGGATCCCAAGCCTTGAGGCATGGCTTGGGAAAATAGAAAACATAAAAACGTACGTGTTATGTGTAGTTTAAACATAACACATAAACATAATGTGTACGCATTCTATGTAGTATAAAAAAATTATACATGATTTTGACATGCTTCTATTTACATAAATAAATGTTTAAGTATAAGTTTTTCATTTATTCTTATACTTTACTTTAAATTTATTTATGTAAATATAAGAAATTAGGGTCACTCTGCACCTTATGGAATTAGTCTCACAACTCCATGAGTCATGGTTTAGGAGATAGTTTTTAAAGTATAATCTGGTTAGTACATAGGTAATTTTTCAGGATTTCAACATTCAGCCTAAATCTTTTAGCATTTAACTTCTACAATCGAAACCCTAAACCATAGGCCATAAACCTAAACACTAAACTATAAACCTTGAGCCCTAAACCCTAAACCTAAACCCTTTAACCATGATCCATGACCCTAAACCTAAACCCTAAACCTTAAACATTAAACATTCCCTTATCCATGAGCCCTAAACCCCGAGCCTTAATAAACCCTAAGCCATAAGCCTAAACCCTAAACCATGAACCATGAACCATGAGCCCTAAATGCTAAACACTAAACCTGAATCATAAAAACTAAATCCTAAACCCTAAACCCTAAACCTAAACCTTAAACACCGAATCCTAAACCCTAAACCCTAAGCCTTGAACCCTACACCCTTATCCATGAGCCCTAAAATCTAAACCCTAAACCCTAGACCATATACCCTAAGCCCTAAGCCCTAAAACCTAAACCCTAAACCCCTAAACCCTAAAACCTAAACAAATCCCAAACCATAAACCCTAAACCTTAATCCCTAAACATTAAATCCTAAACCCTAAACCCTAAACCATAAACCATAAACCCTAAACCAAACCGTAAACCATAAACCCTTATCCTTAAACACTAAATCCTTAACCCAAAACCCAAAACCCTAAACCCTAAACCTTAAACCCTAAATCCTTAACCTTGATCCGTAAACCCTAACCATAAACACTAAACCCTAAACCCTAAACCTAAACCTAAAACCTAAATCCTAAACCATAACCCTGAACCTTGAACCCTAAACCCTAAATCCTAAACCTTAAACCCTAAACCATGAGCCCTAAACCCTAAACCCTAAACCCCAAACCATATTTCATCAATATTTCCTAGTATCATGTGCCTAGAACCATCATTTAGTCTTCTTATAAAACTACCTTGTTTATGAGAGGTGGGACAAGTAACTAAATGGATATGACATCTACCTTGTGCCTTGTAATGCATATATTACACATCTCTTCCAAACTTGTTTCTCCCCACATATACTTGCGCTCTTGAATGTAAATTTATTCACACTCTGAAACAAATTTCACATTTCTCATATTTCCATGTATGGTATTATGTAAGCCAGGATGACCCATTGGAAGTGGGAAAAATACCCATCACAAAAAAAATAATCTTAAAGGAAACAAAAGAAACATAGAGAATATATCAATGCAGAGGTGTAGGATCATAATTGAATTTCCTGTAGTATCCTCTCCTCCAAAGAAAGATAAATTTTAAGTGTTCTACTGAATGGATAGTAAATTTGACAGAACTTCCTAAAGTGTTCAAAATAAGCATAAGAAATGGGAATGGCTAAGAACACTAAGGGGTTATCAATCACCTAGTAAATATTTCTTGTTTAGTTCTAAATGGGAGTTACTTGGCCTACGACTTAGTGACCTTCCATTCATTGATAATTCCTTATATGATAAACCCATGGATGTTTTCAAAATATCAACAAATGAAAAACATCAAATTTTGATGACTCTCTTTGAATGTTCTACCTACAAATTCGATGAACCCTGAACTATGTGACCTAAACCCTTAACCCTCGACCATGAGACCTAAACCCTAAAACCAAAATAATACCAAAATCCTAAACCTAAACCCTAAACTAAATAATAAACCTAAAAACCTAAATCCTAAACCCATAACCCTAAACCCTTGACCTAGACCCTAAACCATGAGCCCTAAGCTATAAACCCTAAATAATAAATCTAGAGCCCCATGGCTCTAACCCCAAACCTTAAACCAAAACTCAACCCCTAACCTAAAATATTAACCATGAACCATGAACCCTAAACCCTAATCCCTAAACCATAAACCCTAAACCTTAAGCCTTGAACCCTACACCCTAATCCTTGAGCCCTAAACCCTTAACCTTAAACCCCAAACCCTAAACCCTAAATCTAGAAGCCCCGATCTCTAATCCCTAAACCTTAAACCCGTAACTAACCCGTAAACCTTAAACCCGTAGCTAACTCCTAAACCTTAAACCCATAACTTTGAACCCCAAATCCCGAGTCATAAACCTTAAACCATGCACCCTAACCCCTAAACCCTACAACCCCGAGCCTCCCGAGCCTTAAACACTAAACCCTAAACCTAAGGCCTAAATGTTAAATCCTAAAGGTCCCTAAACCCTAAACCCTAAAAAATAAATCATAAACCCTAAACCTTGACCCCTAAACCCTAAACTCTAAACCCCAAGCACTAAATCCTAAAACCCTAAACCCTAAACCCTAAACCCTAAACACTAAACCCAAAACACATGAACTCTATAACCTAAACCCTTAACCCTAAACCCTAAACCCTAAACCTCGAGCCTTAAACCCTAAAACCTGAACCCTTTTCCCTAAACCATGAACCCTAACCTTTAAACCTTAAACCCTAACTCCTAAACCCTAAATCCTAAACCCTAAACCTTAAACCCTGAGCCCTAAACCCTAAACCCTATACCATAAACCCTAAGCCCTAAACCTAAACTCTAAGCCCTAAATCCTAAACCCTAAACCCTAAACCCTGACCCCTAAACCCTAAACCTTAATCCTAAACCCTAATCAAAACCTAAACCCTAAACCCCCTTAAACCATAAAACCTAAACCATAAACCCTAAACCTTGAACCCTAAAACCCCTAAACCCTAAAACCCTAAACCCTAAACCCTAAAAATATAAACCTAAACCCAAAACCCCGAACCTCAACCTCAACCCTAAACCCTAAACCTTTTCCCTAAACCCTAAACCCTAACCTTGACCTTTAAACCTAAACCCTAACTCTAAACCCTGAACCGTAAACCCTAAATCCTCAACCCTAAACCTTAAACCTTAACTCCTAAACCCTAAACCCTAAACCCTAAATCCCTAACCCTAAACCCTTTAAACCCTAAACCCTAAACCTCAACCCCAACCTTAAACCCTAAACCCTCAACCATGAGCCATAAACCCTAAACCCTCAACATTGACCCTAAACCCTAAACCTCAACCTTAAGCCCTAAACCCTAAACCCTAAACCCTTAACCTCAACCATAAACCCAAAACTCTAAACCCTAAACCACTAAACCCTAAACCATGAACCCTAAGATCCAGAGCCCTAAACCCTAAACCCTAAAATCTGAACTATGAGCCTTAAACACTAAACCTTAAACCCTAAACTCTAAACCTTGAGTCCTAAACCCTTATCCCTAAACCCTAAACCCCGAGCCCTAAACCCTAAACCCTAAATCATAAACCCTCACCCAAAGGAAAGTCCTAAAAAGATCATTCAACGTGTTTCAGTGTGTAGGGAATAATGTTTAAGGTGATCGATCGACTCATTTAGTTTTTATGAGAGACTACTTCCTTTTAAAGGCCTAAAAAGGCATTTTTGGCCATTTTGTAGTTAATTGAACACCCTTCAGAACAAGCTAAAATGAGCTAGTCATGTCACCAAGTTATCAAGGACCATTATTTGTGAAGTATTAAGGCATCATTTGTCTCCATAAGAGACATATGAGCAAAATCATGTATGAGAATCATGAATTTGATTCCATGAAAGGATGCTTTTAGAGCTAGGAAAGGTGAGGGGATGATCTTTATATGGAGCACCATGTTTCTAAGAATGAGCAATCATTTGAGTTCACTTGATGCAATTCACTTGGTACTATTCATAATCAGTAACTCATTCAACACCTAGTAGTGTTATCACACCTTAAGGAGGAGGCACATTACAATCACCTCATTTTGGCCATAGGACAAGAATCCCATTCAGGGAACAATCCTCTATCTACAAAGTGAGGATCTCTTTTTAGTAAGAAGTAGACAAACATCATAGAGTTAATTCATGGTCACTAAAGTGAATTATGGACCAAATTTAAAAATTAGTACCAATTCAAGTAGTGGTAGGGCCAAAATCCATTTTAGAAGGTCAAAAACCTAAAAATGACTATATGCTTTCCCAAAACAAAGACCGACTACAATATATATGCCCTGAAAGTTTTAGGTCATTTGCTGAAATCTTGAAAATGAGTAAGTACTGACTAGATTAGATTTTGAAAAACTATCTTCTAGATTATAACTATTGGAGCTACGAGACCACTTCCATAAGGTGCAGAGTGACCCTAATTTCTTATATTTACTAAAATAAATTTAAAGTATAAGAAATAATAAAATAAATCTTATACTTCACAAAACACGCATAAAAACACATATTTATGGTCCATACTACACAAAACACGTATAAAACACATATGTATGTGATACAAAATGCGTATGCATTACAAAATGTGTACGCATTTTGGATTGTTTGAAATGCATACATGTTATGGTTCAGTGATTCCTGAGCCAAACAAATTAAAACGCGAGCGTGTTTTAGCAAAACGCGTACGCATTTTTGTTTTTTTCAGATTCTTGTCCACTTTTTGGCCCCCAACTTCGTGCACTTACCCTTCTATCTCAGTTATTTTTATTCAAGAGCATTAGATTCATTTATATCACCATCTATAGTGGACCAGTGTGGGCTAGTGGTGGCTAGGAAGCCAGATAGTTGGCAGGTTGAGTTGGCCTCTGGGGCCAAACTCACAATGGATACCTATGTGGAGAGTTGTATACCTGACTTGGGAGTATTCTCCACTACCCTTGACCTTTGAGTGTCACCTTTAGGTTCCTAAGAGGTTGTCTGGGCATGGATTGGCTTGAGTCTAATCAAGCTAAAGTAGACTGTAGAGGAAAGATCATTGAGTTTCAAGATGACCTTGGGAATTCAATTTTATCTCCAAGATTCAAAGGCATGTATCCTTGAGTATGATCTTGGCTAAGAAACTCAAGTGAAGTATGCACAAAAAATGTTAGTTATTTGTGATTACGATCAATATTCGATTAGAGAGTACTTCCGATCATTCACCTCTTGATGAACATGTAATATTGACGTAGTTTACATATGTGTTGATATTCCTATATTCCCACCCCGTAGAGAGGTGGATTTCACCATAGACCTAGTACCAGGAGCAACACCAGTTTCTAGGGCACCTTATCGGATGATGACTCTAGAGCTTCATGAGCTCAATATTTAGCTAGAGGATTTGTTGGAGAAGGGCCTTATTCACCCTAGTGTTTCCCCATGGGAACACCAATTATGGTTGTGAAAAATAAGAACTCTTGTATCAAGATTTTTATTGATTTCGTGAAGCTTAATAAGGTCACAATTAAGAACCGTTATCCACTTCCAAGGATTGACGACTTATTTTATCAAATGAGGGGTGCCAGAGTGTTCTCCAAGATTGATCTCAAGTTAGGATATCATCAGTTGTGCATTGCAGATGCAAATATTCACAAAATAACTTTTTGTACTTGTTATGGGCATTATGAGTTCACTTTTGTACCTTTTGGTTTGACCAATGCCCCATCTATTTTCATGATCCTCATGAATGGGGTTTTTAAGACCTTTTTGGATCAATTTTTATTAGTGTTCCTAGATGATATATTAACTTATTCTCATTCAAAGTCAGGAACACAAGGAAATTTTGAGACAAAGCTTTATAATTTTGACATATCAAAAGTTGTTTGGGAACTTGGAAAAAGTGCAATTTCTTTTAGATAAAGATTCAGTACTGGGTCACATTATTTGAGGAGAAGGTATCTTGGTAGATCCCTCTAAGATCCAAGCCATTCTTGATTGGCCAATACTCACATTAGTGACAGAGGTGAGGAGTTTCATGGGATTTGTAGGGTATTACCGTAAGTTTGTATAGGACTTTTCTAGGATTGCACATCTTACTACTTCTCTTTAGGGAAAAGGGAAGACATTTGACTAGTCGAGGTAAGTGTGAGTAGGTTTTTAATTACTTAAGGAGAGATTGACCATGGCACCTATCTTAGCAGTACCAAATCCAACAAGAGAGTTTGTGGTTTACACTGATGATTCATTAGAGGTTCTGGAGTAGTTCTTATGCAAGAGTGATGAGTCATTGCTTTTGAGTCATATAGGCTCAAGTATTATGAGCTCTACTATCCTACCCATGACTTGGAGATTACAGAGTTATTCATACTCTTCTGATTTTGTCATCATTTCCTTTATAGGTAGGTCATTCATTTTGAGGACCAATCATCATAGCCTTCAACATATATTCTCACATTGAATCTTAATGCTCATCAACAAGGTTGGATGGAGTTATTATCTCGAGTATGACATATATGTACACTATATAAAAGGAAAGGATAATTTCATTGCATATGCTCTTAGTAGATGATGACATGTGATTCCTTCCATGACACTCTAATCGAATCTTTGGGGCAAGATTCTTTAGTATTTTCTAGGGAAAATTTCTATGAGGGTGCTAAGTAGATGTTTGAGTCACATGGTTCCTTAGAGTGAATATATTCAAGGTGCATTTTAGAGGTAGATGGTCTACTTCATTTTTCAATCCATATTTATGTACTTAAGATAGGTGATCTTCATAGATTCATTTTTTCAGAGGCTCATCGAGCCCTTATGCACCACATCCAGAGTGAAGAAAAAGACGCCATCTAAGAGAGTTATATATTATTGGCCTAGTCTTCGATGGGATATAGTAGATTTTTAGCTCGTTTCCTTGAGTGTCGGAGGTCAAGGCCAAACATTCTCATCCCATGAGGCTCTTGTATACTTACAAAATTCTAAGTGGAAATGGGATGCCATCTCCATGGATTTCATTTTCAGTCTCCCTATGTCTTCTTATAACCATGATGTCACTATGGTAACTATGAACAAATTGACCAAGGTTGGCACTTTTCACCAACCAAGGTCACCTATAATGCACTCGCCATTTCCAAAGTGTTTATGGAGGATATTTTCAGATTGCATGGGATTCTAAAGACCATCATCAATGACAGGGACACCATCTACACTTTAGATTTTTGGACTTCCTTTCAGGCCACTCTAGGAACACAAATTAATTTCAGTTCAACATATCACCCAGAGATAGATGGACAAACTGAGAGGGTTAATCAGGTACTTGAGGATATTTTGAGGATGTATGTGATGGACCATCAGAAGAAATGGTAGGATTACCTATACCTTATTGAGTTTTCATACAAAAACATATATCACAGTGAATCTATCACTATGGCTCCCTATTAGGCTTTGTATGGATGACCTTACAGGACACCTTTGAGTTGGGATAGGCTAGAGGACATGGTTGTACTTGGTCCATCTTACCTTCAGGACTTGGAGCAACAGGTTATTTTTAGTAGGAAGCATCTTGAACATGATAGAACATTCCAGAAGGCATCTACAGACACCAAGAGGACCGCTCATCACTTTGTAGTGGGTGACAAAGTCTTCTTGAGAGTTCAACCACATAAGAGCCCAATATTTTTCCTCATTTTTTGTGGGGCCATTTGAAATAAAGAGGTCACAGATCCAATTTCCTATCACTTATCTTTTTCACCACACCTAACACAGCCCATGATGTGTTTCATGTTTCAGTATTACATAGATATGTGCTTGATATTTATCATGTATTGGATTAGCTAGCATTATAGGTGGAGAACAAAGAAAGTGGAGGCTTGATCCCATTCACATCCTGTGCACAAGATATTCTCCCTTCAAGGGTGAGACTTGGACAAGGTTAGAGTGTAGTGGGAAAGATATGATGAGACAACAACTACATGGGAGGATGTTACATCATTGAGGGCTCGATATCCCTACCTCTTCCCGATGACTTCCAGGAGGACGTATAATTTTAGGAGAGGGGGATGTAGTTCCCACATCTTCCTATAGTAGTTCTTTTACTAACTCATTACTTATATTTTATTGTGGACATGGACTTTAGCATTATTTGGATACTATATGCTTATTATGGTTATTTTGACAACACTTGTGGTGATTTGGGTGCATAGCACCAAGCTAGTATTATGGATCATTATCTTAGCTCTTGCATGGTATGGTTTGGATATCAACATGTTATGGTACAATTGGTTTCATTTCACATGTGATGGATTTACTTATGGTTTTGTCATATACTTGGTTATCATTTGAATTGTAATGGCTAATTGATGTCGTCATGTATTGCTTAGATGGATAGTATAATTTGAGTTAGTATGGATGTATATGATTAGCACTTTATGATCTCATACTGATTTTATTATGGTATAGTTAGCAAGATGTATCCATGATTTTTTTATTGATATTTTATATTTGATATATTTTATTGGGCATGTATGTTTAATGTTTGCATTGAGTGTGTTGATTATAGGGCACGGAGAATGTGCATTTCAGAGTTGCACCATGGTTTTGTGTAAAGCGTTGATTGGGTCGAGTCTTAGCCATGATTTAATGTGTGAAACATTATATTTTTGTGGCATGTCATGTTTCGGCACCATGGGTGATCCCTAATTGTAATTTTGTTATTTGTAATTTATTTTAGTCTTATTTGAGCTAGTTTAGGGACCTAGTGGTCCTTACATGTGTTAATTTTGTTTTAGGTTAATTAAGTATGTTGTTAAGGTATGAGACCACCTAATTTTCATGTGGGTGAGCCCCACCACCTTAATTGTTGTTCCATTGAGCCCAATCTCGAATTTGGGCTAAATGTGGCAATTTTGGGGACCTCTTTTCATTTTGGGAGCTTCCCTTTCATGGAAAAGGACCCTTGGACCCTACCTATGGGTAGGGGGTTACTTATGGCTAGTGGGGTCTCTTTTCAAGGCCAAATGGGAGTTTCCCTCCCATTTGACCCCTCACACATCACTATCTTGTAAGAGAGGTTGGTTTTTGTGTTTCTTAAAAGTTGTAGGGTGTTGGATTTATTTTCATTTTGGGGAATTTGGGAGATTACCCCTAAATGGGATTTATTTTATTCTTGTTTGTTTTTGGGAATATTTTGTGGGGAGATGAGAAGGGTGACACATGTCACCCTCTCATTTGGGAGGATTGTTAATTGTTATTATTTTTATATTCCCTCATGGAGAGGGGTTGGGAATTTTTGGTCATTCTTGCTTTTGGGTGTTGGAGATTTTGGAGAGTGCTTGTGGAGCTTGGAGCTTTGGAGTGTTGGATTGCATAGATTTTTTGGATAGCTTGATTGAGGTAGGTATCCATGTATTTATATTATTTTTTCTTATGGAAATATAATGTGAATATGATATAAAATGGCATCTTTTTATGTTGTTGTTGTGTGTTGATTATGGGAGTGTTTGGGAAATTATTTTCTTGTTTTATTTTTCTCCATCCATCATGCTTTGTGATGGATGTTTGGAGTGTTAGGAAAGAGTTAGAAAGACCCTTTTTACCACATGGCTCGATGGGAAATCCATATTGGTCTTCTTTTATTCCTCCCCTCACATGGTTTGATGTGGGGAAGGATTTTCATATGATTTGAACTTTCTTCCCAACCTTGGTAAGGAAATCATATATGGTTTGAAAATAATTCCAAGGAGGAGGCTTGGTGCTTGGGTTGGAGAGATAAGGAGGGTGCTTGGAGATTTTTATTGTGTTTCTATGGTTGTTTCACACTTGGCTTCATATGGGATTCTTGTCACTCTTCCCCTTTTGGGAAAAACATGGATTTTCCCTAATGTGTTGATGTTGTTTGTTTTTGGTTGTTGTATGTGTTGAAAATGTATGCTTGTGTGTTTTTACCCTTCCCTATTTACTTGTGCAACTCGATTCATGCATCATCTCTCTCCCATGGGCTTGGAGGGAGGCTAAATTTCCTCCATGTGTTGGAGATGGCATGTAATTATGAAAATAGGTTGGGAGTAATCATGCCCTTTCTTCATATGTTATCAAGACCATTTTGTAGTGGAAAGCATGCATTTTTAGCTTGGAACTTGGTGATGAAAAGTTGGTGATTTTGACATGTTGTTCCCCATTTTAGGGAGGATTTTCCACTTGGATTTAATTTGGATCTTGTAAAGATGTTGTAGACTCTTTTTCTAGTCTCCCATCTTGGGATGTAATTGTATCTTGCACAAAAAAATGTTGTATCATTTGTTAAGTTTTCTCCTTCCTTGGTAAGGAGCTTGAATGGATGTATTTGATAGATTAAATCTTTTAATTCCTCTTGAAAAGGAATGTATTTATATTCAAACTTGACCTTCTTTTCATATTAAAATGAAATTCTATTCTTGCTTTCATGTATGTGTTGTAAACATGGTTTCATGGGAATTATAGTTATGATATTAGCTATTTAAAAGTAATATGATAAAGGCTTGGGTTATGAGATAAAAAAATTTGTATTGTCATATGCTTTGGAATGAAGGTTTGAGGGAATGAATCTTTGTTGAGCTCATTAAATGGGTACTATTTTCCTAATTGTTTTTCTTGTTCAAATAAGAGAACTAACTCATACTTATTAATCATTAAGGTATATCAAATGTTGTTTTTACTTATTTAAGTAATGGAAATAAATAAGACTGACTTAGTTGTTGAAAATTTTAGTTATTTTGGAAGGAAATAACTCCATTTACCATGTATGTTGTAATCTTGTTTTTCAAAAAGTAGGAATGCATTTTGCATTGTAAAGGGAATCCATATTGTAGTTGAAATTGGAAAAGTATGTGTAATTTATATCATCTTTGGGTGAAAGACAACATTAAATACTCACAATTTTAAGAAGGCATTTGCTTATTGATTTAAAATTATATTTATCAAAAATAAAAATAAATAAACTCCGGTCATAAAATTTACTTTTAAATCAATAAATATATACATAAACACACACACACACACACACACACACACACACACACACATTTATATATATATATATATATATTTGATTAAAATTGAAATCGATTATATATATAATAAACACCCCCAGTGTATAAAGGCACAAAACTTGATTTAGTTGACACATTTACACACATATATATATGAAATAAATGATTTTATCATATTGTATATTTATACCATATATTTGAATACCCAAGTTAATGTATATGTATTTGTATTATATAAACTATACTATGTATATATTGTATTTTATATATGTATATTCAGATATAATTGATTTTAGTTTTTAATCAAAATATAAACACCAAGATAAAACTTCGATATAGTCGATATGAAAGTAAACCGATTTTATCATTTGAAAATGAATTATATATCTAATCGATTTGCATATTGTATATGAAACCAAAGCCATATTTTTATTTTTATTGGTATGAAGTGGGAGGGAGGGAATAGGCCGAGGCTTTCCCAACCCTCACATCCCACACCATACCCCCTTCCCTCATTATTATGGCTCCATGGTGGAGTGACGCCACCTCCTCCATCCATATGAACCATTCGATATATGTCACAACCTTTCGATTACAATCGCGATCGTGCAAATAATTTGAATTGCCATTTTAGTGTCATATATATATATATATATATATATATATATATATGTATATATATAGATATATATGCTATATATATATATATATGTATGTATATGTGTATATGTATGTATATATATATGTGTATGTATATATATATATATATACTTTGTAATAATATATGTATGTATAATATATATATATAAACTAGAAAATTTATATATATGTATAATATATATATGTATATATATATATATATGTATATAATAAGTATGAATAATAGTAAGATTTCATTTGGGAAAATAATCCTAAATGTATCACCATATGAAATATAGTAACTTTCTTCTTCCATGATAAGAAGCACAAAGAAAAATCCTCCATAATATTATCCTCCTCTTATATCCTTTCTATGTATAATATATATATATGTATATGAAAATATGTATAATATAATGGAAAGGAAATATAAAAGAAAGCATATATATATATTATGGCATTTATATAATATATATATATATATGATGTAGATTTTCCGTATCCATAGTACATAAAATAAACCCTACACATTTTTAGTTATGGGATTTGAAAAAAAAAAGCCAAAAATTTCAAAAGGGGTGGCCATGAAAATAAATAAAAAGAAAATATAATAGTGGGATTTCATTTGGGGAAAATAATCCCGAACATACATGAAAGGTAACTTTTATTCCATGAGGTGAATAAATTAAATGAGGTCCTCTCTTTCATCCTTTCTTCAAACTCTTAAAATAAAATGATTTAATTAAAGGAAAAGAAAAAAAGCATATAGGTGATAATATTTCTGAATCCCTAGGTTCGATTTAATTGTTTAGGGGATAATAAATAAACCCTTTTAAATAAAGTGGCTTTTCAAAAGGGGTGGGGTGAAATTAATATGTGAGGATATTTTAAATTATTAAATGACCTCTTTAATATTGCCTTAGGAAATAAAATAAAATAATTATTAATTGAGTGGGTTAATTTGAATTTAATAATATGAGGGGAATTTACTTTAGGGATAATTAATAAAGTGGCCCTTCAAATAAATAAAATTTTAATATTGTGGACTGAGGGATACCTCTAACCCGATAACATTAGGGGAATCAAATAACCGTGATTTAATATGTATTAAAAAAAGTTATCGGAATTTTTGGGTAGTTAGGTTTAGTTTTCTAGTGTTAAGTTTTGAGGCATTACACAAATATTCTCTATTTTTTCCATATATTTCTTTTATTTTGTTGTGTTTTGGTGGTTATCTTACAAATTATAATATATAATTTTTGAGTAATTTTTTAAGATACAATTTCTTTTTATGTATCTACAATCATGGACTTCATATTTGTAAAGTTATGATTATATTTTTTAAGGTTGTTTTGACATTTCTTTAAGTCAGTCATATCTTTTAGGCATCTATTGTGTCAAAAAAAAATTTTTTCACTTATTGTATGTTTACTATGAATCAACACAATCCTATTTATATCCAAGAATTTTCAATTACATAAGTACATTTATTCACTTAATACATGGAAAAAGAGATAGAAAAACTTATTCTTAATTTATGTATTCAAATAACGATCATATCTAAAGTGTTCATATATTATGCCGAAGGCATTCCCTATGGTAGAGGACCTCCGGACGTTTCTACAGCGATGCTAAATTTGACAACCTTTTAGATGTTTTTCAAACGGGATTAAATTTGACTATTTGTACGTCGTTTTTACTTTGCATGCAATTTTTAACTCGTTTCTATTTTTAAGATCCTATTTTTAACTACATGCTTTTTGTGAATCCACCCTAATTTAGAAGCCGTTTGTTCGGTTATCTCGTCAAATAAAGAGTTTGTATTGATGATTAAGATGAGAAAGTGAAGGGTGTTGAATAGGCGAGACGAGGGTTTTGTTAGAGTCGACAGGTGTTGTTTGGTATGAAACTTCAAATTTCTTAAAGACAGAGCCTCCAAACAGGAATATCAAAAATGGAAAGAATTTCACCTCAAAAGGAATCTGTAAATGTTCAGCCTGAAAAAACTAAAATTGTAGGAGTATTAATTAAACAAGAGGTATGTTTTTTAATTTTTGAAAATTCATGGCATACGGAGTTATATTGTTTCCTTTTATTTGAACTGATATTTACTCGGATATTTCAAACATATTTCTTAATATTTTTTACAAGGTCCTCGGGCTTAAGATGGACTGAATCTTGCTTTTGAAACTCTATTTTTAATCTCAAGTTTTAGGATTTCTCTGGCCTTACTGTTTCTATTTATTTTTTATGATGGCCTATCTCTGTTGATTAGAGTTAGCAGAAATTTTACTTTATTAGTAGCTTGGAATGCTTTGTGCCTCACTGAGCAGACAAAAAGATGCAAAGTCTGAAACTATAATATATTCCAGATCTAGATGTCTAGAGAAATGACTAAACACAACCTGTGGGGAAACATGTACTTTGAACAATCTCCAACCCAGAGAGACTACAAAAATGACAATTCTGAATATTTTATATCGATATTTCTTTCAACAAATAAAATGTATATCACAATCTTTTTCTGTATTGTTGAAAGCATGAGTTGTAGCCCAAGGAAAAAAAGAAATAGGAGATGTATGTCTCCACTCTCCAATATTTGATGCCATGAATATCCACCATCAATTGTCTCATTGTTTCGTGGGAACAGAAAAATAGCAGACGGATAATTCAATATGGCTTAAACCCTGTTTGTGAAATAAAGGAGAAAATCAAATGTGCTTCATAATAATCTGCAATTAAAACATAAAAAATTGCAACAAATAAAAATTCACCATATATCTTACCTTGAAATTAGGGTTGTTTGTTTGCTCTGACAAATTGAAAAACATTTAGCTACTTCTAGATGCACACAGGAAACAAACATTTCTGCCTACAGTGACCTTACAGTTTACTTTGTCTCCTGGGTGGTTTCAGAATTATAGACATGGATGTGTCATAGAAGGTGATCGACTAAAGTTGAATGTATTATAATGAAACAGAGGAAAATTTCAATCAACGTGGCAAGTATCATCAGAATAAGGAGATCAAAACAATGTTAATCCATAGAACATACATCTCACAACACTTCATTTTTCAAGGGCAGTTGTTTGGTGTCAGTTTTAGAATGTACGTTTTTTTGCGGTTCCAAACAAAGTGTTCTATTCTATAGCTTCCATACCATATTTAAGATTATGTAAAAACAGAAGAATGCCCATAACGGATAATCAGGATTACCTTTACACTGTTTTTAGGATTACATTACTTTGGTTCTTACTTTACTTCCTCACATAAGTGTTTGTTTCTTAACTTGTGTGATTTGTGTGAATGATAAACATTACCCAAAGTTGATTGAAAAGTGTGTAAGAAAGTTATTAGCTAGAGCGTGGAATGTTCACATGGGTCCCATATGAAGTGTATAAAACCAATCAAGCACACATTTCTTAAGGCCATGTGAAAATAATTTAGTAAGCAGGGTATCATCATGCATATAATCCATAACACATGCCATGAAAGCTCAAAGGTGTTATTGAGGGTTGATCTTGCCATTGCAAAAGGAAAGATATAATGGTGTAAAGGCAAGATGTAGAGGATAGTTGAGAAATTCAGGTGTTAAAGGATTATTAAGTAATCCAATGGAGCTTGTGGTGATTTTTGATTGATTTCTGTTAAAAGAGTTAGTTGTACTTGTAAGGCTTGTATTTATCAAAGGAAAAAAGAGGAACATTATCCATATATGATGGGATAGGTCATTTTGTAGAAGCCATATGATTTGTATATAGAGTAGCTTGAGGAACAACTTGCGATGTTCCCATAATTGGCATATTAGGTGCATTTGAAGGTGGGGTGAATGCTTGAGGAACAACTCTTGTGACTGAGCTCACTGTGTTATCAATGCTTTAGAATAAATGTTAATAGTGGGTTTCAAGTAGCCAATTATATGTTTTTCCCTTCATATGAGCTTTATTGTTTTTTTAGATAGATATAGGAGCTTTATTGTCCAGTGTATATTTCAAGATCATGAGTCCAACCACTAGATTCCCTAACATGGATGGGGATAACATCAAACCTCCCTATACAAGAGTTTAATTGGTATTGGGACTCCTTTTGATCTATATAATTTTTTTATTTTTATAAACAATGAAGTATGAAAAAAGTATGGTGTGTACAATGCAATGTAAACACCGAACCGTATATGTTATTTGTTTTAGAGGGATAGTTATTACTTTTGTAGTTGATGTTTTAATAAGGGGTGTGATTGGTTTTATAAGTGTAGAAATATAGATGAACCACTTCATTTAAATGTTCTATCTCTACATTTCTAACTTGTTACAAATTCGTACATATACATTTACCAATTTTATATCATGAGTGGTAGCGTTTTGCAGATTTGTTTATTTGAACTAAACATGAATACATGAAGATTTTTGTACATGTGCAGATTTAATATCATGAGTGGTAGCCTTATGTAGTGAATATGACATTGGCAGTGTAGATATATTTAGTTTTATTAACTTCTTTTTTCACTTTTTTGTAGGGTATTTGTGATTCTCATTCTCCCGCGGTAAAGAAGAGAGCGTCGTCTCTAAACAAACTTGAGGTGGGTTTCAATATTGATTCAAGTATTTATTCATTTGTTTTGTTTATTGCATGCTATGGTTTAAAAAATTATTGTAGAGTGCTTTCATGTTATTTTCTTTTGATTGTTACATTTATATTTAGACTCCAATCCTTTTTCCGAAGTGACATGTGGGGGCACGTGCCTTTGTCAATGACAGGATTCATTATGTGTTGAGGGGCTCGTTCCCCAATGAGGCCATTTCAAAGCGTCCCAAGTTGGACGTTAGACTGATCAGCGACAAGGCTTTTAAAGCTTCCCGTCATACCTAAGAACATCTTGGTGGACTAACATACTTATTTTCCCTCTCCAGTTTAATATGATGTAGACTAGAAACACAATTCCCCTCCCCACAATGGGATTGACATTAACTACGCCTCACTTGCAGAGGGAGGAAAATTTTAAGCGTATTTAATGTGTTGTTAATGTTTTGCATTGTAGGCAACCGAAACCACCTAAAATAGTGATAGCTGAAATGATCAGAGATCACCTCCACCTGATGCCAACATCCCCAATTTTTCTCTCCAAAATCCAAACGATTGGAGATCATTCACGAGGCTTCTACTTGATTTATGATTCAACAAAGATGCACTGAAATATGAACCACCCCACAAATTGAGGAGAATGGGAATTCCAATCGAGGCATTTGCAATTGGACAAAACTACAAGAAACGTGCAAAGAAAATTGCACAAGCAAAAAGCAAGAAATTTGATTTTTAAAAATAGCTTGTAGTGGTTAGTTTATAAGTGTTTGTTTATAAGTATTTTTGAAATAAATTGTAACTCATTCCAAATATTCCATGTATGTATTGTGGCAGTATATATCCAATAGAGAATCAAACTTATCAAACACATGTTCATTTTTTGTTATCCAACAACTATGCTTTCCTAATTTCTTTATCATTGTGTTTCCATACAAATACCTATAGTCTTCTCACTTCAAGTGTACATATTGTTCTTATTGTTTTCCATTCTATTTGCTTAACATAATAATCTATGTAATTCATTTCAAATAAATGCATGTATATATTGCGGCGGAACATATGGAGCACAGAATCTAACTTTTCAACAAACAACAACAACAACACATTTTTAATGTGTTATTCATTATATCTTTCCTTTATACAATTGCTCACTTCTTTATGTAAACCAACGACATTTTTAATGTGTACTTCATAATATTTGCACACAAATACATATAGTTTTAAAATGCCGACAAACAACCATACAAATTTTAGTTGTTTTCAACCAAAGCTTTGTACATTATATCACTTTTTTGCATATTGAATTGTTAAAGGGTTAGACTTCATGTTTGCACTTTTTAGAAAATATAAAATAATAAGGAAGCCAACTTTAAAGGTTCTCATTCTTTACAAATGCATGATTTCCTGAACAAATCCTTCATTTCATGATTGACTGCCCTACAAGTTTACATTTTCCACCATATATTTGCAGAATTCTCACAATCTCAAGCATCTTTTAGTTGCCATGGAAATAACTTTGACACACGAAGGCATTTCTCAATTGATTGAGGGCGGTTCCAATGTTGACCCCACATTTCAGATACTACACTTGAGCTCTCTAAGGTCCATTCTCAACACGGGAGCCCAACATCGTGTTGACCTTTCAGATGGGATACATTTTCAGACAACACTTCTACCCTCCAAATTTGCAAGTCATGTAACCGACAAATCAATACAAGAAGGCTCCATCGTGTGCTTACACAAATCCCTCATTAGAATGATCAAAAGTGAACTGTAAGCTTCATCTCTTGCTCAATTACCAATGTACATAAACTCCCTATATCAATTAAAATTTCTTTCTATTTGTTTTTTCCATCCGTTGCTCAGTTCTAATTCTATCCTGTTTTTCTTTTCCATTGCAGCACCGTTCTTATCATTGAAATGGATGTTGTTGTTGAAACACATTTGGTAATCGGTGCTCCAATCCGACTACCAACAAATGCTCTCGAACACATTCAGTTGCCGCAAATAGATGCAAGTGCAAACCGGGTTAACAAATATTTTGTGAGAACACCAACTAAAATAAGTGCTTTGAATACATCTATGCGCATGTGGTCCGTAGAGGGCCGTGCCCTAGCAAAAACAACCCTTCACCAATATCACAATGCAAGGGGAAATGGATCCGTGTTTGGGTTTGATTTTTTGATCAGGAAGGAGGGGAAATCCACATCACTTGTTTCAATGAGGCCGCAGAAGCATTCTATGAGAAGATTGAGAATGGGAAGCTATATACAATTTCCAATGGGAGGATTGCGAGGATTGCTGATGCAAAGCTATGTTACAACCATTTGAACAATGCTTTGGAGATTTTCCTGCAACCTTCCTCAACCATATCTCCACTCATAGCAAATGAAGATACAATACCTTCCCATAACTTTCACTTCACCAAAATCAAGGAATTACCTACAAGCGTTGAAGGTTCTACAGTTGATTTGATTGGCATTGTTGTTACGATGTCACCATGCTCAACAATTCATCGGTATGACAAGTCTGAAACAAAGAGAAGAACACTGACAATTAAAGGACATGTCGGGTTTCAGTGTAAGTGTCACATTGTGGGGACAACACTTAGATGATATAAGCAAATGAACTTGAAGACATGCTTTCTATACCGCCTCTTCCGGTCCTCGCCTTGAAAGCTGCCCGCATCTCCAGTTTCAATGGAAGCTCAGTGGACACTATTTCAAGAACCAAATGTTACGTCAACCCTCAAATTTTAGAAACAAATACACTTCATGGCTGGGTTGATTCTGATGACTACTTCCTTCCTAGGTGCCTCTATCACAAGCCAATTTCTGGGCCCTCCAAAAATCCGACCTCTGTAATGATGATTTTGGAGGTACTAAATATGGGGAACACTGAGAGAAATGAATGGGCCATGGTTACTGTAGAAATCACGAATATCAACATGGACAACTTTTTTACAAGGCATGTCCTCTTCAAAAAGGTGACAAACAATGCAGGAAAAAGGTGAGAGAGAATGGTAATGGTTCATGGTTATGTTCGAGTTGCAATAGACAAGTTCAAAACTATGATTATAGATATGCACTCAAATCGATCTAAAGGACCCAACAGAGAACTTCAATCAGTTACCACTTTTGATGAGACAACTGAGTTAATCATGGGTGTTGCAGCTAGTGACCTCCATATATTGTCTATAGATGAAGATGCGACTAGTGAAATTATAAGTAATGTCATCGGCAATGAATACTGCTTCACACTTTCACTGAAAAAAGAGACATATTGCGAAACAACAGATTGAAATGTGTCATCCTCAGTTCAAAGAAAGTGGAAAATAATGCAACTCCTCCATAACCTTTACGCAAGGATTTCCAACCCACCCGTCCCTTCAAACATTACACCCTCACTCATCCCATTCTATACTTTGAACTATCACTGCTATGTTTCTTATTTCATATCTATGTTTCACTTTTTTCCTACTTCAAAAGAAAACTATTGAATTCCCTTATACACTGACATACTATTGTCTCCTTCTATTATGCGGATTGTTAGTACTTTTAAGAAAATAAATATTAAAAAATGCAATTTTGTTATGTATGTATTTACATCCTTCTGTAGTATGTGAACACATTGTATGTTTCTATATATCTAATACTCTTTTCCTTAATAAAAAAAGTAGTTTCTCAAAACTCAAATTGTTACCTCTTATGCGTATTTCCCATTGGAACTCCACATGCATTACAATTGAATTTAGTTTTACATTTTCACTTATTTCTACATTTGTTTGTCATCAAACTATGTATCGTTCCTCTTAACCCAAAATGATCTTTATCAACAGGTGGTACTCCATAATCTTGTGACTTGCAATCATGTCAACTCCTACAAAGAGCCCAACGAAGAGAGAACTACGCAAAAATAAATTACACATAAGCTGAAAGCAACAACATCGTAAATAGAGCATAGAACAATGAAAATATCTAATATCTTTCAATTTACAATGACCAACAACCTACGATCCCCTACATTCCAATCTTGCCATCAAATACAACTACCGAAGAATTTCCAACCAACATTCCGCATGTAACTTCCATGGAAAAAAACTTTCAAGAGCATACCACTTCCTTCCAGTACGAACCCATCTTTGCTAACAACTATCACTTTCCCCAAATGTCTGGGATGCCACATGAAATTGTCTCAAGTACTAGACCTCTCTTCAGTTCATCCCACATATACAACTAGTTTCTCCTCTCCTTCAGACTACTTTCCACCTTGTAATCCACAAATGACTGAAACAAAACACACCCCACCCTTCCAATACACAAAGATTTCCCATATCCTGCTCTCTCTTCACTAAATTTTGAATCCCAACGTTAGTTTCACAAAAGAATAGATTTGTTGGTGAACATCAAACTTGCTCAATCTGTTTGGAAAATTACCCTGGAATTAAAACAATTTCCTTTGAAGGCTTTCCCTCGTGTAACAGATGCAAAAGTGAAAAACAAGGCCACCGCTTCTCTTCATGGAACAACATGGACCCTAAAAAATAGCCTATCGTTCTTGTGTCTTTAACCCAAATCGAGGAGATGCTTATCGCATGAGTTAATCCATTCATGCAAGTCACCCAAGTACGTGGCGGGAAATACAAATACTCAGGACACACCATAAGCTTCCCTGCAAAACATTACTTCAATAGCAAAGACCCTACCCCACCACCTTGGAGATTTGGACATAGTTCTCATACAAAGGGAAGGATCTAATTTAAAAAAATATGATTTCTACATCAATAGATCTCATGTTTGTGCAACCTTGCAATATAAAATCCAACACGACCCCTATTACAAAGATGTCTTAATCGACGATGATGCCCTTTCCTCACTACCATCGAATCATCAAATGTTTCCTCCTCTCTCAACACAACCACAATGGAACTACCCCAAATGCAAACTTTCTCTACAACTCATGGTAGTGGTGTTCCCACCCACTTTAATGAAACATATGAACACTCATCATCTTTCATGCCAACACCTCACAATACAAGAATAGAAGAAGAGGAAATCAAACAGTTCTTGCTCAACCACGATGGTAACACTCCATTTACCATGCCATGGCTAGAGCTTGGGCTTTCACCAATAAATGAATACAATATAGAAGGCATGTTCTCAATGGCTTTCCCAACTTTATTTCTAATAGGAAAAGCAATGTGGCAACAACCCCACATTAAAGAAGTTCCAATGCATGAATACGCACTTCATTTGATGCGTTACCATGATGGGCACTTCAGTTCCCACCCAAGATTTCGTTACTTCCTTCTAAACCTCATAATGCGACACAGAAGCCAGTCCACGGTAGTAGTTTTTATGAAACAAAACACCGAATCTGGAATCCCTCCAACAATTAGAGAGTTGCGAAGACAACTACTAGAATGCCCCAAAGACAACCTCCCAGATAGCTTAATGCGCTTTGGATTGAGCCTTCGAGGGACACGTTCATTCTGGGAAAAAAGTAGAAGTGATCTTTCAGATATGGTGGAACAATTGGGGACACCAACCTTATTCTTCACTCTAAGTGTTGCAGAAACTAAATGGCTAGATCTCCACAATATTATGTCTGGTGAATGCCTAACAGATCCTCGAGCCACACAACATTGGAGAACAATTAACATTGTCTCTAACCCTCATCGATTATCAAAGCATACCTGCATCACAGATTCACAATATTTTGGGAAGAAATATTACAGAAGGAACTTGGAGCAGTAGACTATTGGTACAGTAATCAAATCTACTTATTTCAATTTTTTTCCCAAACTACATATCTAATATTTATGTTCCCTCGTCTCGCAGGTATGAATGGTAACATAGAGGCTCCACACATGTCCATGGTTTATTGTGGTTCGAGAATGCACCAAAAGTTGACGAAACTGGATGGGAGGACACAATAGTTATTAAGGTAACAAAACAATACTTTGATAAGTTCGTGTCTTCTTGGAACCCCCACCCAACTTGCAACCGCTTGGATTTTATTCGCAGGTCACTCCTAGATGACCCTTACTTGCTAGATACAACACAAATTCTATCCACCTCCCCACATACGTAGACCTTGAAGAACCCTTAATCGAGTTCAAATGCCACACTAAACGTTTAGAGCAGACATGTCTACGTAGAAAGAAATCACGAATACGAGTGTAGGTACAACACTCCTTGGGCCACTCAACCTACTTCTTCCTTGCATTGAAGGTGATGGGAAAATAAAGTACCTCCCTTCCGATGGCCAAACATCCACAATGAACAGATATACATATGGAACATCAACACAATCCAACTTAATGATATTACATATATGGATTGCAAAAACAAATAAATCTCAACTTATTGTAGGGATTATTAGCTATACATGCACTCTAAATTAGAAAAATTTATATAAATATGAATCGTAGCATTCGGAATGTAGTTTCTAAAATACTAATTTTTGTAAAAAACGGACAAGTTTAGCTATATTAAACACTTAAAATTATATGACTTACTTTTTTTTTTCGAAAAAACTTATAAGATTGTAGTCCGTTTGCCCGCATTTTGGATGACCAAATCTTGTTATTTTTTTTTTTCCTTTGGTGAAAAGTTAGATGTAGTTGTCTATCTTGGGATGGATTTTATTTTGTATTTTTTTTAGCAATATTTTTTTTTTATGATTTTTTCCGTGAAAGTGGTCTGAAAATATTTAGAAAATGGAGCGCTTTCCGTTTGCCCGCCATAACTATATCAAAAAATATCGAAATCAATTTTTTTTTTTTTTAAGGTGCATAGAATTTGTCCACGCTTGGGATGGTATAATTTTTATCATATTTTGATAAGCGAAACAAAAGTTACAGTCTTAAACGTAGACATGAACATTCACGGGAAAAAATGTCTTAAGGACCTATTGTTAGTAATAAATTATAAAATGATATTTATCTTATTCTATTCACTTTAAAAACAATATTTTTACAAAGCTAAGAGTCTACCCTACGTGATGGCACCATTTTTGTGAAATGTTTTCAGTTTTTTAGCATGGTTCAAGTCTTTGGAAGAGCAGATTTGAGGTTTTTTGATCTTTTGCACTTCATAATGACCTTCCATAGCTTTGGTTGGGAAAAAACAAAGATTTTCCGAGGCTAAGGTTCGGAAAATAGCTCCGCGATCGCGGTTTTTTGTAAAAATACCGCGAATGCGGTTTATAAAGCGTGTGGTTTATAAAGCGTGTTCGCGGTTTATAAAGCGCGCTTCGCGTTTATAAAGCGCGCTCGCGCTTTATAAAACATATTTACACACATCCCAACGTCTGAATTACCATGTGATTTTTACTGTCTGACCTTACCGATTTAATTATCACAAATTCTGTCTTTTTCCAGCACGTTTTTTTTATCACCAAAGCAAAACATCATGGGAGACAAAAACGAAGTCAAAAAAGGAAGTCATTAAGTAAAAAAACACCAAATTTAATTAGAGGCCAACAAAATTGAAAATGCCGAGCTTAATGCGGAAACTTCGTGAATCTAGAAGAGGTTCATCTTCAATCTCAACTACATAAGCAATGAAGAACTAGGTAATGTTTCTACCACAATGTTGAAGTTGAATTGAATACTCGTGATGAAGAAGTTTTTACCATCAATGTTGAAGAAGAATTAAATACTCATGATGTAGCAAATGTTGAAATTAAGGAGACAATGAAAATGTGAATAAGGAAATTCATGTTGAAACTGTAGACAAACAAAATTTGACAAAAACACCTCCTAGAATTTTACATAAGAAACCTAATTTTTTGATTGAAATTGATGAAAACATTTTGAAACCAATGTCTGACAAACTTTCTGAACGACAAATCAGAAGAAAAGCTAGTGAAATTTGGGATAATCATTTTGAAATTTTAAATGATTCCCAAAGATGTCAGTTGTTGGTTAGTTTGATGAAATTGATTAAAATGAGACCTACATTAAACACCTTAGGATTGACAACATCTAACATACGTGGTCAAACCTCTACAATTGTTGAAAACCTTCATGATGCATATCACACTGTTGGTGTCAAGAGACGCACTAGGGATAGTAATATTGTGCGTCGTGTACTTGCTACTAGTGTTGTAAGTGAATCAATAAAAAACAACGTTTGATTACGCAAACAAGTCGAATGTTGCAAGTTAATCGAAAAACTCTAATGAAAGCAATTGAAAGACGTAATATCCTTCAATCACTCAATAATGTCGATTTTTGGGCATTTTCTGCTAGAGCACCGCGTAAGGACAAAAATAATTCTGATGCTATAAGAGAAGTTGTTATTAAATTTTGGCATGATAACACTAGAGTTTCACCTAATACAAGAGATGTTATAAAATGAGAGTTGGTTCTACTAATCGTGAACCACATCCAAAGCATTTCTTAGATATGACTCAAACTCAATTTTTCGTAAGTTTGAACAAGAGAATCTGAAATTAAAATTAGTCAACGCTTTTTTGAAATGTTGAAACCATTCTATGTGAAAATCAACCATGCTCGCACCACCACTTGTTGTTGTAGGCAACATGTTGAATTTGCAATGCATTATGCTAAATTTTTACGTATTCGCTCTATTTTTCATTCCTAAACTATGTTATCCGAATGTGGTGTTCAAGTTCCACCAATATCTTCTAGGGATTTCATTCCTACTATATTTTGTGAAAAAAGTTGACAATTTTTTTATAGTCGATTGTTTAGATGGAAGTCAGTAGTACATGCGGCGGATTACCTAAATTGGAAAGTTGCATCCATGAGCAAATGGAAGGTACAATAGGACATAATTTAGTTGAATTTGATAAATATAAAATCAGTTGCATACCAAATGAAAGATGGAAAAGAGTCAAAACGGTGTGAGCTAGTTACATAACAAATGCCCATTTTTCAATTTATGAGAAAATTTAAGGATGAAATTGTTTATGAGTATGCGAGGCATACACATAGAGCTCGATGGTTGGATGAACAATTCAAGCTATGCAAAGACACATTTCCTATTGGTACTATTGTTTCAAAGGGTCGATTTTGCAGAGAATTACACATCGCAACCACAAATGGAGGTTCAATCGCAATATTACAACTCAATACAAGTTGCCATTTTTGTGCATATAGCATTTCTACATTCTCCTGACAGTACAGAGAATGATCGAAAATTTTTAAGAGAGTACCACTTTTATATCAGTGATGATCGTACTCATTCTACTGAATTTGTGCAAGGGTGTTTCCAGTTATTTTATGGAAACTTGTCTGATAGGGACATCCACTTCAAACAACATTATATATGGTCAGATAATTGCACGTCTCAATTTAAGAATGCACGAATGTTTTATTGGATGAGCAGAATGCATGTCAAGATGGGTGTGCAACATATTTGGAGTTTCACTGAGGCTGGACATGGAAAAGGAGAGCATGACGGTGCAGGGGCATGTGTGAAAAGAGCTCTTGCAAGAGAAGAGTTGAAGTACAAAGATGGTGCTAAATTAAAAGATGCAAAGAGCATAGTGGAATGGTGTACTGACAACATGACCCGAGGTTCTCAAGAAAATTCCACAGTTTGCAGATATTTTTGGTTGATAGAGGAAAACATATTGCTAACTACGAGGATTGTATGACACTCACTGGGTCCAGTGATATGCACTCATTTTGTAGCTCAGACGCTACTTCGTGGGCCGTATGGACAAGAAAGTTGACATGTTTTTGTGCATCTTGTATCGAATTTGTCACTGCTGAGTGTGATTCACAAGAATGGGTGGAAGGATGGATTTGTAGGCCTCTAACTCCGCTTCCTAGTTATCAACCTCCACAAGCATTACAACTTGTTTCTGCAGATGAAGTTACAACATCCAAGGACTTTGACGAAATTTCATTTTGGTGCGACAAGGTATTTATCCAGTTATTTATTTAATTTTTGTATTGAGTTATGTCCATTGAAATTTTAATATGTAATTTAAATTTGAGTTTTTCAACCTTGGTTATTTTTTTGTAGGACATGTGTTTGCAGTAATTGCGACAGAAGACAATGAAGAAGGAACAGACTATTTCTTATGTCGTTGCATCGAGGAAAGAAAGAAGTTGACTTCTCCTATTATAGATGGCGAAGAGATTGAGTATCCTACAGGGTCAGTGGTAGTTACTGGAACTTGGCTTCGACGGTATCCATTAAAAAACTCCTCTGTTTGGGTGTTTGAAGACTTTGAGACACACAGGAAAATACTCTTATATTCACATCTAGTTCTAGCGACAAATATTCAGTTGTATAGATATCGAGGAAGACCTAATAACAAGATTCTTTGGAAGGTTCGAGAGTCAGATCATGAAGCAATCTTGTCTGCTATTCAGAGTAGATCCGATCCTGATGGTTCATTGGAATGAATTTACAATGCTCACATGTCTGGTATATATTTAATTTCAAGTTTCAATTTATATATATATATATATATATATATATTTTTTTAGTTTAAAGATCTAGATTTAAGTTTGAATATATTTTATTTTAAATTTGTGTATTTTGTGTGTCATGTATATAGATCTAGTATATGGTTTTGATTTGAAACTTAAATTTCTTTGACTAACAATTTTATGTTTAGGTTAGTGGTGCCAGAAAAGCTTCCACCTTCACGTGGTTGGTATCGTTAGTAGAGAATTTTAAATTCTCGAAGCTAAGAGAAGCTTGAACATTGTTTGAAAAATTTGTAAATTTTGAAAAGTCAAGTTTGTAAATTTTGAAAATATTGTAAATTTTGAAAATGTTGTAAAAAAGTTGTAAATTTTGAAAAAGTTGTAAATTTTGAAAATGTTGTAAATTTTGAAAAAAAAGTTGTAAATTTTGAAAACGACTTCTAGGTGCCAAGTCCGATTTTGAAAAAAGTTTGAATATTTTGTCTCGTGGCTCTTGAAGGACTATTTTGAAAAGTTCTAAGCAACGAATTTGAAAAACACCGCCTCCTCTAGCGTTCACCTGCCACCCTTGGACGCATGCTTCAAAGCGGTTCGGTGCCACGGCCCACCGCTTGCAAAATACAACGCTTGGCGTTGCAACCTTAACTCTCCAACCGCACTATTTCACGCCACAAAACATTAGGACAAATGAGAGCACCGAAATGAGAAGGAAAAAAATGAGAGAGGCTATCAAGAGGGTCCGTATGCCGAGGTGCCGATCATACGAGGCCTCTCTAGGTGCCACTGAGGTCCGAGTAGTCACCCGTCTTTGAACGATATTTTGGTCTCGTGGCTCTTAAGGGACTAAGCCCGAACGAAGTAGCCCTAAGCAACGACCTTTTCGCGCAACCGAAACACCACCTCCTCTAGCGCACCTGCCACCGAACCATTTGCAAAATACCGCCTCCTCCTTAGCGTTCACCTATTTCGCAAGCTTTAAACATTAGACAAGCACCCTGACGTGAGAAGGAAAAAATGAGAGAGGCTATCAGGAGGGTGTATGCCAGGTGCCCACCGCTTGCAAAAATACAAAGATTCGGGCAACCTTACACTGGCTCCACCGCTTGCAACCGCAACCGCACTATTTCGCGCGCTTGCAAACATTAGGACAGCGAGAGCACCGAAATGAGAAGGAAAAAAACCACCTGAGAGAGGCTATTGTAGAGGGTCCGTATGCCGAGGTTCGAAAATACAACGTCAGGCAACCTTACACTGCTCCAACGAGGCCTCTCTAGGTGCCAAACATTAGGACAGTCCGAGTAGTCAGAAGGAAAAAAAAATGAGAGAGGCTATTGAGGTTTGGATCGATATTTTGGTCTCGTCCGAGGGCTCTTTGAGGATACTAAGCCCGGCTCTCTTAGTAGCCCGAAGCAATGACCCTTTCACGCACCGAAACACCACCTCCTCTAGCGTTCACCTTGCCACCCGACGGACGCAGGCCGCGGTTCGGTGCCACGCCCCACCGCTTGCAAAATACAAAGCGCTTGTGACAACCTTACACTGGCTCCAACTGCACTATTTCGCGCGTTTACAAACATTAGGACAGCGAGAGCACCGAAATGAGAAGGAAAAAAATGAGAGAGGCTATTGTAGAGGGTCCGTATGCCGAGGTGTCCGGATCATACGAGGCCTCTCTAGGTGCCACGGAGTCCGAGTAGTCACCCATCGAATTTGAACGATATTTTGGTCTCAGGGCTCTTAAGGGACTAAGCCCGAACGAAGTAGCCCGGAAGCAACGACCCTTTCCCGCACCGAAACACCACCTCCTCTAGCGTTCACCTGCCACCCGACGTGCCGGCGCAGGTGGTTCGGTGCCACGGCCCACCCTTTGCAAAATACAGCGTTTGACAACCTTACACTGGCTCCAACTGCACTATTCTGCGCGTTTGCAAACATTAGGACAGCGAGAGCACCGAAATCAGAAAGAAAAAAATGAGAGAGGCTATTGTAGAGGGTCCGTATGCGGAGGTGCCGGATCAGACGAGGCCTCTCTAGGTGGCACGGAGTCCGAGTAGTCACCCGTCGAATTTGAACGATATTTTGGTCTCAGGGCTCTTAAGGGACTACGCCCGAATGAACCTCTGACTCTTCCATTTATTCGTCCTCTTCACCTTAAGTCACATGAAAACCTCTTACTTTTCTAGTTGATGAATTTTCAGGGCATTCATAAGACCTATGAGTTACATATTTATTGCATCTAAAACACTTACCCAAGAATTTTCCTCTTACTCTTTGATAAGGTCTTATAGTCTATAATGCCCTGGAACTTTCACCCCCTCAAATAATGACATATCATTTTCAACCATGGATATTATAAAAAACTAAGATTACAAATAATAGATTAATAAAATTAAAATTAATTTAATGGGGGAAGTAATTGTGTACAGTTTGGTGCGTGGTTGAAATGGAAGAGGAAAATAATGGCTCGGGAAGTGGAGTGTGGCAGGTCTATGGTAGGGGTTGGTATGGGGTAGTGTGAAGGCATGGGATTTCCTGGAAATCATATGAGAATCCTCCCATCATTTCTGACATGGCATTTTCCTTGCATAATAATACAAATAATTCATTCGAGATAAAGAGGCGTTAACCATGGAAAAACCTAAGTTAATGTTGTAGATTTAACAATAATTGGATAGTTGCAACAAGTACAAAAGAAGAGCACTATTTTATTAAAAATGGTAAAGTAGGGGTTCTGTGCTCCCATAATTTAATAAATATTTTTTGTATGTGGAAAATAAGTAGAAGATTTAGAATTAGGGGGTGTACAATGTCCAACTATATTGAGTTTTCTTCGTCCACGCACTTATGTTGCATGCACTGTAATATTTGCAACATCATTCTTAGGGAGGACAACTACAACCTCATTTCATGTTATTTATATTTCAATTCAAGTAGTTGTTGTATTGATTAATACAATGAAATTTCCCTTTCCTGTTATCCCACATATGTCTCTGCAAGATTTGTCTCTTTCGCCTTTTCCTACGCCAAGTGGGAGATTGAAACTGCTATGGAATTCACGCAATGGAGAAATATTGTTGAAGACATGGGTATCCTCATAAAGATGGCCCTTGATTCTTCACCAAATATAACCAACAGGTTCCCATGGACCGTTTCACCTTCGATAGCATATTGATTCGATACCACTTTTTTGTTAACATAGTAATATATAATTGGTTCATTGAGCATCCAATATTATAAATAAGGTGTGGAAGTTATGGAATCAATATAATAATTCATATTTTTAGAAGTGACATGTAAACAAAATAAAAAACTAGAGAAAAATAATGAGAAAAATAAAAAGTAATCAACCTACAAAAAATATCCATCTTTCTCACTCCCAAATTCTAAGTCCGCCATTTCATTACTTTTTCTTCATGTAAATTGGTACCTCAAGAATCAATGCACGTTATACATAGCACATCTCTAGTTACTAATACTTAAGTTGGCTTGATATAGAGCTAACAATATTGTTTTAGTTTGAAAAATAAAAATTCAAAATGCCCATGGCACGAAATATACCACAAATAATAATCAGAAAGATACTAGAAAATATATAACTAGAAGCTTAATACACTAAATCCACCGAACAAAGATCAAAACCCACTTTCTCAGAGTTAGCAATAATACCAAAATAACCAAATTTATAGCCTTATTTAACCAACACACATGGATATATATATATATATATATATATATATATATAATATATATATAAGAATCAAATAAAGTGTGCTCCAGACGCGCACGTCTCTGAAAATATATATGTACATGTATAAGTTCATAATGTATGTATACAGATCTCGAACTAAGCACGTGCCATAATGTACATATGGGACCACATGCGGTCGCAAAAGGCTAGATATATATACAATGGACTGTGAATAGATGTACTCATGACCACATATATGTGGCATCCAAGTGGACTATAAATCTACTCATGAAACATCTTCCCTCTCTTCGCCCGCTAAGTAAGCACGTCCACGACCTGGGGATGTAGTGGAGGGAGATGCCACTACGGATTTCATCCGTGTGGTCCTAGGTGTCTCCAAGCATGCCTGCAACCTAACCTGCACATTCATAAACAACAAGTTTTTAACACCCAAAATTTTAAAATACCTTCAAAATTTAGAAACTTGTACAATTTAGTTAAAATGCATGTGCAATCTTACCGCAATGTCATGATCCCTATCGATTTGTTGTTGACGCGTCGCAGGGACAACAATAGACTCACGAGGGGTAAGCTACATACAAATAATTAATTTTCAAATTAAATATTTCACACATATATATATACCTACAAATTTTGATATTGTAGATTTAAGTTTAATAAGAAATAATGAACCTCCAAAATTTAACAAATTTAAAAAATTGTGTACCTCGGTTAGTGGATTTGCAGATGCTATGGCGGTATCTACAGCAGCCTCCACAGTCTGCATATGTGGAGGAGTCTCTGTAGCAGTCATAAGCTATACAAAAAACATGTACAAATCAATTTATTAAAATCTACTTAAGAGCTATACAAAAAACATGTACAAATCAATATTTAGTTACTCAAGAAAGAATAAAAATACATTATTAAATTTTATCTTCTATTTAGGCTAAATACATAGGATCTAAGTTATTAGGGTTTCTACTTTACTGTTGATCATTACAGGTCATCTCGATGTTGTGTGAAAAAGAGCAACACAATGATCACACAATTTCTAAACAAGCAAAGCACTAGAAAGTTGAGAGCTCAACTACCTTATGATCTAAGACTGTAAATTCCTTGTATTAGATTGTACAACTACTACATAGACCATGTACATATCATGTATGGTCTTGAACCTACATGTTTTCCAGTTCTATAATCTTCTTTGTAGAATCTAAAGTCTTATCTTCTCCTGCTCCGCTACCTGTCACATCTAGCTCATCCCTGAATCTTCCTAAACAAGCTAAGTTTCTCTCCCCTCTTGTATATTGATAAAGTTATTGTTTATCACTTAGTCCATTTCAAGTTGGAATGAATTATTTTTGTCATGCTTAATTGATGTTGGAAGTTAATTAGATAATAATTGTCTACCTGTTTATAATCCTTGTACCTTTTTCAGTAGAAATTTTAAATAAGGGTATAAATATGACCAATACATTATAGCTCCTCAAACCCATTATGAGGTGTGGCATAATATATAATAGAATACAAGCCCTTGATTCATCCTCACACATGGAAACATGCACAAATTTAGCTCATGTTTGATCTATGGGAAGAAACATGGATAACTTCAAACTGGTAGTTTGTTGTTGTTATGGGTACTCTTAAGGAATCAAATGGTCCTTGATGTTTCTTCTTAATTTTATTAGAGTGAGAATAGAGGATCCTTGAATTTTCCAAGGTCACCCTACTAGGTTTTAGTGAATGAATATTTATATATGACCAATCGTTAGATTTCTTACTCAACAAACCTAAAAGTACTACCTAGGTTGACTAAGCCAAGTAACCCTTTTGAAAAAGTTAATATTAGAAGTGTATGGGATAGGTTCGTAGGGGTGGATAGGTTGGATTTTAACTTATCCTAAACCTAAAACATGTCCATGATGTCTAATAAATTAGGTCCGAGACACATGGAGGATTATGCATATGTTCAATAACATGTGCAAAGGTGATTTGTGAGGGGTCGGGATGGAGAATACTTGTTATCTAGTAGAAGCGAAGTGGATATAGAGTGAGACATTTCCTTAAGTTGTTCAAGTTATGTGTGAATGAGATATATATCATTATAGTTGTAACACGTCATGTTTCCAAGTGTTGGGAATACATTTAGGTACTACAAATTACCCCCATTTCAATATAGTATTGATAAATGTTGGATTAATAGATAAGAAACAAGTAAATACAAACCTCACTTCTTGATCATACAATGATGTTGTAAATTCTTAAATCTCAGTACACCAATCCATATAAAACTTATAATCATATGGAAAGGACGCATAGATTTTTTTAGATAAAGGGTACAAGAGGATTTAACCTTTTTTACATTTCTTCATCACTCTTATCATTCATTAAAGAGATTTGTAACTAACCTGCGTAAAACTCATGCGAGGCATGCCAAGAGCTTCAGCCTCCCGAGAGATGATGACCCGCCAGTGCCCTGTATAAAAGAGAAAAATATTAATACATGTACAACATACACGTGAAACAAATTATAATAATAATCTAGTGCAATTAAATGATTTATTAAAAATGTAAGTTTGTACAACTTGAAACTTACGTTTGAAACACGCCCAACCGCAGTAGCTAGCATGTCAACACCGGATGTTTCCTTCACCGGCTCTTGCTATTTAAAATAAAATAAAAAATTAGTTTTTTACATGTATGTACATGACGTACAATCATATATATATTAATATCTCAAACATGTGAATTAAACTATTGTACATATATATATTATTTAAATTTATTTAAAATTTACCTGTGAAAGACCAATATCAGTGGCTCCAGCTTCCAAAACATTCCCAAAGATCTCATCTATAGAAAAAAATCCCGTGAACCAGCAAATGA
>CM031236.1:80787867-80811748 GCA_018340775.1 Taxus wallichiana var. yunnanensis | reverse complement strand
GAGATGAAACTAGGTAGAATGATTAAAGAATAAAAAGGATGATATTGTCGAGAATAGAGAGAGATATCTACAAAAATATTAAAAGAGCCCTATGGGATTAGGTAGAAGTTATTGTTATGTTTGTGGAGCCTATTTTCATGTTAGAGTTTGGTACACCTTCTATGTGTTACACTCGGGTATTTTTATAGTGGTCTCGCTCGCAAAGGTGAGTGGATTAGGGGCTTTGGGGGAAAAGCTCCCGACGTAAATTTTCATGGGTGGTTTATTAACCCATGGGTAATGGGTAACCATTATGGGCTGTTTTTGGGCCCATGGTTTTCAAGTACCCATTGTTTTGATACCCGTGGTTTTTTTCCCATGGTTTTGATAGCCACGGTTTTGTATCAAACTACTTAAGCAATTGTCTATTTATATGGTCTTATGCATATGATACATATATAAGCAAATGTATTACAGATGTGCTTTGAATTCGGGTGTGAATTTCAGAGAGTTTGTTGAGCATAGCTCCAAACACATCTGGGTATTGTATTGAGAGAGTGGAGGCTTGTAATAAAATTTGAGCAAGTGATTCTTGGTGGACGTAGCCCAAATTGGGTGAACCACGTTAAATCTTGTCTCTCTTTATTGTGTTATTTATTCTGCACTTTTATTTGAGATCTGTAATATTTTCGCATATTAGTTTCTACGATTTGCGATTGTGTAAGGGATTATTCTACATATTTTATCTCTTATTTCCTAATAGTTATGGGATGGATTAATGCATTAGGGGCTGGGATATAATTTTCTTTGTATGGATGAGAGACATGATCCCTATTGAGATGTATGACTTTCATTTGGTCAGGATGTGGTAGTCTAAGTAGACCCATTGATTGTAATGAGAATGAATGTAGTGAGGTTATAAACATAAATGAGCATGAGTATAGTTGATTTATATCTATATTGTTTCATTTCTATTCATGGAAGCTATGAAATAGATATAAGCTCTTATGTATTTCCCTTCTGCTATAGTTATATGTTATCTGTAAATACTGTCTAGAATGAACGCATTTGTCTAGAGACCGCTCTGAGTCCTATGATGAATGTATGTCTCATTGCCTCCATTATTTATTAAGTTCTTAATCTAGATGATGGTTTCCCACTTAACTCACATAAAAGAGAGACTCGGCACTGCGCGTGCCTCGGGTGAGCGTAGTTCCCACTGGGTGATAGGCCAGTGCGCATGGGATTCCCTTGTTCTTCTAGTGGGTGTAAAAATGACTACGGTCTTTGCAAGCCAAGCCGTAGTTTGCATGGGGGAATTCGGGAGATAATTTCCATGTGGGAATTTCATTAATGGCAAACCAAGACATGGATTCCACAATGATGGGGATTTGCGGGTTTTCTTGGCATGTGGAGATAATGTGATGGTATTCCAAGCCGATAGCTCCACATAAGGTAAGTTTGGGAAAACATGGCCAAGCGGGGTATTAACCATGGAAAACCAACATGATACTTCGCATGAGATATGTAAATAGGAAGACCGGAGCACGTCGGAAAATAGGAGGTGATTGTTCATAGGGTCATGGTGAGTGATCTTCCATGTAAGTAAGCGGTTAAGATACAACACCGAAAGTGGAGGATCGAGTCAAGGGCCATGTCGATGTGCAAAAATTAAACTTAGGGAAAGGAGAAATCTTAACTCAAGACATTTGGGTATACAAGTCATTTGACGTAGGTAGGTTTTTGCTGAGACGAGGAATGAAACAAAGTCTCCATTTTGTGTCGAGATTGCTGAGTTGAGCTCTGTGAATGAAGTGAGCCAATGAAGAGCTCAGGTGGTCAAGCAGGGTTCTCGTAACTTGAAAAAAAGAGTAAATGGCTCAATTAAGACCATAAGGAGACCAACTCGAGTGACCTAGGATGTAAGTTTCTACAAAATCCACTACATAACTCACAACTCCGTTTTAAGTTACGAAGAAATTGCTTTTACATCTTGGTTGAGTCTTCTTGGGATTCATAGTTCAATGAATGACATAAAATGCTTTGTATGGCCAAGACTCATCATGAGGGACATAGCTCGATCGCTAAGAAATAAATTGGCATGGAGATCACCTCAATGAATTAAGACGATTTCCCGGTCAAGGAATTGAATGCATGGAGGTGGGTAATGTGAGAATAGGTGAACCAATCTCGCCATTCACTCGTAGGGTCTTATCATGTGAATCATGGAGCTCGATTGAAATGAAGAGCTCAAAGGATCAGTTCAAAGCTTAAGCTATGCATGCAACAAATTTGAGAGGATCTTACAACATCGAGAGGAATCGGCCTTCTTTGAAGGTTCACCTCAAGCTCATGTCCCATAGCTTGAGAGGTGATCCTATGTGTCCCAATCACACCGAATGTCCTGTTCACATTTTGGCCATTCGAAGGGTGCAATGATTTGGTGACAACAATTCCTTCTTCACCTCAACTGACCAAGTGTGTATTTTTAGTATTAACTGGTAAAATCCTTGACTTCATCATCTCTATCAAGGGAATTTAATTTTATTCCAAAACAATTAAGGCCATCCTTGAAATTACCCCCTTCTAACCTCAACCAACTCCATAGTCTTTAAGGATTACTCCAATTAATTCCTCGCTTCATTTCATAAATCTTAGATTGCTTTCAACCCTTCCATCACCTTCTTTATAAAGAAACCCAATTTAATTGGGATGCCAACTGTCCAAAATCCTTTGATGATATTAAGTAGTAGCTTCTATCCCTTCCGATGCTCACACCTCCACACGAGGGGGATCCTTTATATCTCTATATGTTTGCCTCCAATCATGCTCTAGGTGTCATGTTGGCACATCACAATGAGTAAGGAAGGGAGTAGGTTGTATATTATATAAGTTATACCCTTCTTGACTAAGAAACCCGCTACACTAAAGATAAAAATACGTGTTGCGCTCTCTCTTCATTTACCCTTATAAAAGCTTCATCATTACCAACTTCCACATTATTAAGACTATGCATTCTAAACATTATCAAAGTGACCATATCACTCAATGGGTCATTCTCATGAAAATTTTTGACCTATAATTTATCTCTCAAATATCCATTAAGAGTTGGAGTCTATTTTCGATTAACAAGGTGATGCCCCTTTACTCGATAATCAAATCCCTCATGAGATTTTTCCTAATTAATCTATCTTCACTATTGATCAAGAGTTATATCCTCTTAAGTGACCATTTTATTTTATGGGTCTATGTGTCAACAAGTGGGAGGCGTTGGCATCATTATCATTCCATCTTGGGAACTCCCATCCCTATTTCTCAATAGCTTAACTTCAAAAACACTAACAATATGGTTTAGTACGAAGCCCTCATATTGGGCCTTGAAAATTTATTCATACTTGGCATCTGAATTTTTGCTATCTATGGGGACTCCCACTCATTATAAATCAAGTCACGAAACTTATCAATGTAAAAATGACATCCTTCAAAAATATAGGGATATCCTCATCTTCCTCCTTGAAGTATTCAAATATTATACCATCCAAGCTATCTCACAATAATTCAATTGTTTCACCGACATGAAGGCTTCCTCGCATATCTTATCCCATGGAAAATGGAAGAATCTAAGCTCTTTGTTTTTGTTCATCATCTCGACCAGCCATCTCATGTCCATAAGGCTTCCCACATCAATCATGTCGATACTCATCAAAATAATATTTGGTATTCTCATATCTTTGACTACCTATCCCAATCTAAAGTCCCCTCTAACCTATCTAAGAATGGTATGAGGTACTTCCTTCAATGTGCAACCCATTATGTTATCCTTGACAACATCCATTATAAATGTGGGTTTGACAGAATTCTCTTACGTTGCCTTAAGTCTTCTAAGTTTACATGTTCTATTCAAGAGGTACACGGAGGAATTTTTGGTGGACACTTCGGTGGCTTAACTATTGTTAAGCTTCCTTTAATTGGGCTATTACTCGCTTACCCTCAAGCAAGAATTTTTTGAGTATGTTAAAAGCGTGTTAAATTCCAACAACTTTCCAATCTTATCCGCATCCCTAGCCATGATCTACAACCGGCCTAGGAATTGTGGAACTTCTCATAATAGGGACTCAACCTCAATGACACCATCCCTCCGTGTTGTTCACAACACCATGATTCTATCATCACCGCTATTGAGTCCTTCACCAATTGGGTGGAAGATATTCCACTTACATCGACCAAAGCTAATCAAATCATTAACTTTATATATCAAAAAATTATCTTCCATTTTGGTGTTCCTCACAAGCTCATCATGGAAACAGAAAGTCATTCAAAAAAAAACACCTTAAGAAGCTTTGTGAATCCTTTAATATTAATCTTAGTTTTTCTTGTCCTTACTATCCCCAAGCTAACATCCCAAGTTGAAGAATCAAGTAAGACCCTTTGCAACATCCTTGCTAAGACTATTGTTAGGTTGGGTCATGATTGTAATCTTCATATTCCCTTTTCTCTTTGGGCCTACTGAACTAGAATCTAAACCCCTATGGGTGCTACTCCTTTCTATCTTGTCTATAGTTCTAAATCCGTCCTTCCTCTTGAAGTTCAAATTCCTTCCTTATTTGTTTCCCTCCGTGACTTTATCTCTTATGAGGAATATCATCGGGAGCATATAGAACAACTTGAATTGTTGGATGAATTTTGGTTGGTTACACTTCAACATCATCAAGTCTATTAAAATCTAATTAAATGTGCCTACAAAGAAGCATCTTAAACCTCGTGACTTTAACATCGACAACCTCATCCTTAAATAAAATCATAATATCACTACTCTAGAAAGGAGCCAATGTGGAAAGTTTTCTCCCAATTGGATTGGACCATACATCATCATGTATAAGTATGGGTCTAGTGTTTATTGTTTATCTTATCTTGATGGTAAACCGAACCGGAACCTCTCAATGCCTTGCACTTGTGACCTTTCTACTATTAGCATACCTACCAATGTGACCTTAGTCACATTTAGTGATCCCCTCTTTCCATCGATCGCCTCTTCCATCTCTGTCACTATAATGATATAGAAATGTGTGGTCTCAGTCACTATCCTATTTATGACCTTAAATATAGGCACCATGGCTCTACTCAAAGCATCTTCCTTATGGAATGTGTCTTCCTTCTTGGTGATAAATTTGTGATCATTACTTCCATTCCCTTCTTATTTTCCTCCTAGAACAATGAAAAAGGGTCCTCAAGAATATCTTTCACATCTTTACTATCCCCTCCCCAAGTGATCTACTTGGCTATCCCTAGCTTCTATGTAAAGTTCAAAAATTCAAATTCAAGGATGCTCCTATAAGTTATCTTATTATATAAAAAAAAACTCATCTCTTGAAGGACAATTGTTCATGTAAATCAAGCTGTATAGAAATATAGACTAATCCCTCGAAGGAAAATTATTGTGTATCCTATCATCTAAAAAAAATCAAAATGTAGACCACTCCGTTGAAGGATGCCTACCCAATTATATCATGGTAGTAAAAGGCTTCCCACATTGATCAACCTTTCATATGTAAAATCATCCTAAGAAATCTTCTCGCATCGATAAATTTTTCCATCAAAAGAAAACTTCCCACATCTATTAGTTTTCCCATCAAAAGAAAACTTCCAAAGATCAATCGCTTTTCCTCATTCTACCTATAGTTGAGGCATAGTCCTAGGAACACCACCTAAGGAGAACATGTTTCCTTTATGCATGTTATATCTTGACCCTTTTTTGTGTCGACGGTATGTCTATAAGACTTCCCTTTACATCATCCTCTCTTGATCATGAATGTTAATAACTATCATTGGTTCTATGTTAACACCTTCCTTTTTGTCGTAAGTAATTTTGTTTGTTTGATTCCCACTTTTGTTTTACCTCCATTCTAGTTTGGATCTCCTTTCCACCTATGCTCTTCCCTATGGTGTAGTGTCACTCATGCCCGTTTCGTCACCCATCAATTCACATCTCTTACCTATTATCATATCTAACATCATCACATCTATATATCCTACTCATCACATCCCATAACTACCATTTTTCTACATCTATCAAATACAATCATCTATCATTTTCATTTCTAATTACTCATCATCTATTACCTATCATCATCACATCCACATCCAATCCATAATCATCATGTATAACCAAATCTATAATTACCATAATCTAATCTAGAATTCACATCATCATTGCATCTAATCCATGACCCATAACATATACATTTTATCTATAAACATTACAATCAAACATCTAAATAGAATGCATAATCCCGATCATCCACATCTAGTTCACAATCATCGTGATCCAATCCATCTACATAAAATCCATAGTCATCTATTAACTAGCTCATACATAAACATAATAATCAAAATCATCCACATCTAAATCTACCACATACAGTATCAAAACCATAAATCTCACATATGACGCATGATGAATCTTGATCATAAATATAAAATATATATATATATATATATATATATATATATATATATATATATCATCACCAATCCAAAAATACATATACAATCTTAGGCCACTAAACTTCCTATCTCAATTCATATACATCACCAATAGTAAACTCTACATCAAATAATCTCAAGTCTTTCCCTCCTTGGGTAGGTGTTGGTATAAATCCCTAGGCCGCATCATGACCCTTGTCTCGTGGTAGTTGTGCCACACTCTCTCGTACTCCTAGATGACACTAGCTATGCCATGACACTTACTCCTACCCACTATAATGCTAGATTCCCTACATATATCTCGTGTCCTTTGTTTGGGAACCAAGTTATTATCTTCATCCTTGACTTCCCCGATGCATTTTCCACTTTATTCTTGATGTATGAAGGATTTCGCATTATTATACTCGCATTTGTTTTTGCATGATGTCCGCCTCTAACCCGTTGGTCCCATGGCTCACATATATTTTGAGTGGACTTTGATTGGATTCCCTCCATCTCTCGGTGGTTTTCTTTGATTCACAAGTGTCCAACACATTTTCATCATCTCCGTTGAGGCCATACTTTGTCCCCTGCCGAAGTGATTCCTAAAATCACCGCCATATTTTTATCCTTACGTTTGTTCGAATCCTTCCTACCTGGGGCACCATGCCTCATCTTAACTTTTTCCCATCATTTCCCACCCTCCTTTCTCATCTATCTCTTTCAAACTAGTGATCAGTTCCCCTTCATGTCACCAATCCCTAGTTTGAGGGGGAGCACCTTATCAGTTAATCCTTTCCTCATCAATTACCTTTCCCATCTCTTCTAATTTTTGTCTCACAATATGCCATAAAAACCCCCAAAAAAGGGATAGAATGTAGACACTCATTCTTGGCACTCTCATGCCCTCTCATTGCTTACACACCTCGCCCTTTCCTAGTGCGCTCATTTCCATCTTATTTTCAAATTACCCACTTTCCCTCCTAAAATCTTATTTTCCCCATGTCCCATTTTATTTACCATTATCATATCTATTTACCATTATTCTTATTATCCCCATTTATCCTTATATTTTAAATCCCTGTTAATCCCTATTATTTCTATAATCCCTAATCTACCCTAAATCCCTTAATTATCCTAACCCTATCCTAAACCCCTCATTTAATTCCCTTATGGGATTCTCATCCCCTTTCATCATTACACCTCATTAACTCCTTCCCTAGGATTCCCCCCACTCCTCTCACCCTCTCCTAAGATTCCACAAACCATTAAACATCCCTTACATGTGTGTAGGGCTAAAAATAGCCCACTAGCCATTTCTTAATCTATTCTCACCATTTCATTATCATTATAATGTCTCTTCGCAGATTGCTCATCCTAGTCATCGATGGAATCGACCTGTGTCACCGTCGACCCTACCCTGTCCTACTTAAACACACTCAGCCCTCCTCTCAAAGGGATGAAAATTTTCAAATCACTCATGTGATCTATGATTAGTGCATTTTGCATCTCGTTCTTGGTGCTCTTATTGTCATTTGAATCACTTGGTTATCCCTTTGCATGTCATTGAGACATCTTGGAGTTTAGAGAAGAATATTGTGTGGAGATATCATTCGTGCATGATTTTGTTTTGTCTTGTAGGTTTTCATAGGTATTTCATGAGCTATGTATTGTCCTTTAGCCATCTTTAATTGCCTTTAGATCTAGCTATCCATCGGTCTCTTTTCAAGACCCCACCCTTACTCCATTCGCCATCGACTAGGTCCGGTCATCATTGATCCATACCCTCTATCTATTAGATTCATCTTACCATGCATCCTTCTACATCCTATCCACTCTATTCTACATCCCATTCACCCATCTCGGATCCTAGTCATCTTATTCAAGACTCTGTCTCCTATCACAGAATCTCATAACTTGCACCTACTCGGACTCAACATTCTTCTTACACATCTTGCATAGGGCATCATCGACCTTCTCTACATCCACTTGATTCTCTATTGCTTACACCTAGTTACTTCTTCTATGTTCTATACTTTACTTTTGTAGTCCTACACCAATTTCTCAATTCTTCTCCCGCACATTTTAGAATCAATCCTACTTTGGTCACTATCAACTGTACAATCTTCTCTTAGGTCACCTTTGACCCACTCTAGTTTCAATTTTCTTTCAAAGTATTCCTTCTATTAGTTATCATCTTAGTTTATCTTTATCTTATCAAATATATACTTCACACTTTTTTATCTGCGCATATATCCATTTCATTATTGATTATTTTCTTGTTATTATCACGTGTGGTGACATCCTTTCTAGGAAGCTTTTTGTTCTCAAAACTAACTTTGTTGGGCAACCCACCATGTCTATCACTAATCCTTTCTCTATGTTTAGTCTTCATTGTTTTGCAGGTTGTCAATTTTATACGGGAAAATATACTTTTATGTGCCAATACCATCTTCATCACTATCCACATCATGAGGTCCCCAAATGCTTCCATCTTTTGAGGTTTTCTTGATTTCTAGTTTAGTCTCCACTAATCTGAAGCAAAAAGTGTGAAATCTTGAAAACACATATATTAGTAGGAATTGTTATCCAAAATTACCCCTAGGGTTATTTTGGCTTTAACAAGCTTAAAAATGGACTTACTGATTTTTATAGGTCAGCAGTGATATCAAACGGCCATCAAATTGCACTTCCCAAATGCACTGGCCGTTGGTATTCAAAAACCCATGGGAGCGTAGTTTAAAAACATTGGTGGGTTGGTTATAAAATCCAAATGATGTTCATTTTCCCGTCAAATTTAGCATCAATGGTCAGCAGGGACACATGGCATAAGCTCAATGGTCTAGGCCCATGAGACAGTTGGTGGCTAGCGGCAAAGATAAAAGTTTCTAAGTCCCCGGACTTAGAAACTATGATGCAAAGAGCTACGTGGCACCATTTCATTAGCTTTACTTTCGCAGTCTAACAAATGTGAAGGCCCATCCAATCAAATCCAAACATGAAGAAGACAAACTGACAGGTTTTGACACTGTGGAAATGTGGAGCTTCCTCATTTGCTCGCATTTTGCAATTGTCAGTGGGGTTCAAAGAAAGGTCTAATAGCACATCAAGGCGCAGATCTTCCTCATTGGCTAATCTTTCATGGATGTCAGAGGTTGGAGATCAAAGGATGACATGCGAAGTGCATGGAGCCTTTCTATTGGCTCGCATTTCGCAATGGTCAGTCGAGGGGCAAATTATGAAGAAATGTGGTTGTTTCTTATTGGCTCACATTTCTAGAGGTCTGACAAGGTATAAAATGTGAAAGAGCATGGAGCATTTTTATTGGTCCACATGTCACTGAGACTGATAAAGGAAAAGGACAATCCGACATCCGAAGGAATATGGCAGAGTTTTATTAGCTCGTATTTTCATAAAGGCATCCCACAAAAGGTGAAGAACAAAGGACAAATGCAAGGAAAGAAGTAAAGCCCCGATATTGTGAGCCAATGAGAGGTAGACACTTAGCAAAAGGTGAATCAAGTACACTTTGGTAGAGGTTGATCCCCAAACCAATTAAATACTGCCATGTGTCAAATTCTTGTGCCTCCCAACAGGCAAATCTTCAAATGGCCATATCTTTTTATGTTGAGCTCCAAATAAGACAATTTATATCATTGGAAAGCTCTCATCGAGCCCTTCAATTTGACATCATTAGAATCTGATTTTGGTGGATCAAAATGACAAACACAACTTTTAGATGTAAAAGATGAATGTTTTGGCATGCAAACGATCAAATCAGGTAGCTCAACCACTAGAATTGATGAGGCATGGATTCATTTGCTTCTGTAGGATGAAATAAACTGAATGATGGCTTTGTAAGGTGCCCATGTGTTTTACAGAGGATTTTAATGCAGATTGTTGGTGGTTGAAGTATAGAAATGTTGTGCCCCTTCTCTTTCCACTTTCTCTTTCATTCAAGCTATATATTGTAAAAATATTTCATTTTGAATGGAGGAACAATCCAACTCACAAATTTGTTCCAAAGTAGTCATGGCCATCAAATCTTTATTTTTGGCTTGGAAATGTGTTCTTGTGCCTTCCTCTGCAATTGTAATGGTTTGTGCATACTTATATTGCAATAAAGCTTGTTTTGTGACACATTTGTCTGTCCTTGCTCGTTTTAGCTGCAACCTTGCCTCTCTTTTACTTATTGCATTGTGTTGTGCATGTATTTCCCTTGCAAGTTCATTATGATGTGTTTCATGTGAGAACATATGGTAAATGAAGCTTTGGGTTTCTGTCACTTATCTCTCGGCCTCTCCCTTCTTCATTTCTTTCTCTTTCTCTTTCTTTGTCACTAGAGTGTCTCTCACCCCTTTTTTGGTGTTATCACCACCTTTTAGCTTAGCATTTCCCTTTCATGCATCTTTCTAACCCTCTCTCTCACTCTCCCTAGTTCCTTGGCATGGTTAGTTCAGGATTAGTTAGCTGCATTTTCCTTTCTAGGAGTAGGAGTAATTTTAGCATTAGATTAGGAAGAGGAATCCGACCTTCTCCGAAGGGTTATCTCAAGTTCGCAAGTCCCACATCTTGAGGGATAACCCCATGTTAGCAAAAAGTAGAGATCTGCATTGCCAAATCTCAAGGTGCTACTTTTTTGTGATAACAAGAACATTTCAAAAAAAGTAATAGAATCATTCATTAGTATGACATATGAAATCTATAATAGACACATTGAGATAAATATAACATTGAATTAATCTATAATAATTCAATACTATATAATATACTATTTATTTATTTATTTATAAGCAATTAATATAATAATGAATAAAATTATTTTATAACATATTATAACTAATATGCACATGTAAAAGACACCTTTTGCATTATAGTAGGTGCAATAAATACATATATGCATGCGGATTGAACAAATTCCATGTCATTTTCTTTATTGATCATAGACAATCAAATGACGTCCACATATTCAGGTGGGAGAACTGTCCTCCACCCAAACCAAAGCAAACTATAGATAGAAAGCAAGGAAGAAGAAGAGAAATCAGAAACGCAAAACCACCAAAACATATCCTTACAGGCTTACACTAAAATAGCTAACCTCTAAATAAGTAAAAGGCTTCATTTTACGGAAATACATAATATGCAAAGAAAAAGATGAGGTGACGAATGCATGCACATATCAGAAATTTCTAACGTTTAGTCCCATGGATTCTGAAGTCATGTCAACGTGATGCCATGCATGGTTGTATATATCACAATCAGATAAAATGGTTTTCTCACATAGATGTTTTGTGGTTTTTTCCCGTGAACCCTAACTACTTTGGGTTATGAAGTTGGACAGGACAGCATCAAATCGTCTAATATTTATTGCTAATTTTTTGAGCTATTTATCTATTATTTATGGGTACCCATTTCACTTTCACGTCATGATATTATTACCCATCTTACAAAGGCAACCAGATTAATAAATTTATATTTGATGTTCATTTGATCGTTCTAGTTTAGAAATTTTAATGCCTTTTTAGATAAAGGTGATCAAAAAATTATATGGAGTTTAGCTTTCATCTTTTTACTCATAAAGGTTTTTTTTAAGAGCTCAACGTATTTGCTTAGTTTGATTGAGATCGTATATCACACATGTTAGCTGAAAAATTAGGAAATTTAGAGAATCCATTTTACTATTCATATAAATATATTTAAAAGTTAAAAATATTATAGAGGATATCAAGCAGCAGTTAGAGAATTTATTGAAGCACGCATGTTTTTGTTAGGATACAAATTGTACAATATTATAATTTTGGTTTTTGTTTTCAATATTACTGTTGTCTACAACCATGATTATAAATATTATAATAATTTTTTTAGGGCCTCAAACTAAATTATGCCTTAAATTATTTGATACTATTTCCTAATTAGGAAAGAAGAAATCTATAATTCTCTAGGGATTGGAGTGAAAAACACACCAAATTGAGTGAAGTTTTCACTTATCAAAACTAATGATTTTATATTTCCATTTATTATGAACTTGTCTACATATTTTGTTGGATCGTCTTAGCACTTTGTATGTCACAACAGAGTACACAACCCTCAAATCAGATTTCTTTGTTTGTTGGTAAATTTTCAAGTTTGATATCTATTACATATGGGCACACATTCTCATTTTCACATCTTGATGATTGTCATAACATGGATAGGCACCGTCAATGGCAACCAAGGGAATGGTCGAGGATGGCAATGTACGTGCAAAAACAAATTCTTAACAATCTTAAATTTGGCATGTGTTTAATTGTCATAGCTTCACACTTTATTGCTTGGTTAAAGAAGGTGATCAAAAGATTACAATATCTTGGGCATACATTAAAGTTTGGGGCCAATACCTTTTCTCTAATTTTTTTGAACTTGACACATTGACATAACTAGATTGAGTCCATATATCATCTATTATTATAAAATTTCAAACAAGGTAATGGAATTATTAATTGGTGTGGCATGCAAAATCTACATGATAGATGCATTGAAATTAATATAACATTAATATAATCCATTATGTGTGTGTGTGTGTGTGTGTGTGTGTGTGTGTGTGTGTGTGTGTGTGTGTGTGTGTGTGTGTGTGTGTGTGTGTGTGTGTGTGTGTGTCTATATATATAAGATCCCTAAAAATATAATTGATCTTGAGGTGTTTATATTGAATTTGTAACATAAATGAAATGAGTACCTCCAATATAATATCTCTTGACATATTTTATATAAATTTATATAAAATATATATACTAGTAATTATATAACTAGGAATTGCAATGGAAATGTGCAATGGAGATGCAAGAAGGGATGCATCAAAAAATTTAAACTTGAGGGAGTGAAACATTGCAAGAGGAAGAGGGGTGATGAAGAAGGGGTCGAGGTAGGAGAAGGCTTGTGTAGGGAAATAACGTGAAATTTTTCTTTCATATGACCATGTGGCATATTTGTTAATCATTTGAAGGAGGAAATTTTGTATAGTCCGAAGGTCGTAAAGGAAATGTACCATGGATATATCTCATAACACAAGAAGTGGTTGATCAATAATGCCAATGTCAATAATTTTTACTTGCATTGTCAAGCCTTGTGTTTGGGTAGTTAGAACACTTATCAATATAAGGAAAATTTTCTTACATGTCACATAAGACACTTTATAGACAAGGATATGTAAAGTGCACTTGCCATTACACACACACATATGTACACACACACACACACACACACACACACACACACACACACACACACACACACACACACACACACACGTGTGTGTGTGTGATATGTATGTATATATATAGATATGTATGTATATATAGATATGTATGTATATATATACATATATATGTATATAGATACACACACTATATATGTGTGTGTGTGTGTGTGTGTATACATACATACATACATACATATATATATATATATATATATATATATATATATATATAATTGATCTTATATGTGTTTATATTATTTTTGTAACATAAAAGAAATGAGTGCCTCCATATATAATATCTTGACATATTTTATATAAATTTATATAAAATATATATACTAGTAATTATATAACTAGCAATTGTAATTGGAATGTGCAATGAATATGCTGAAGGGGATGTGTCGAAGAATTTAAAATTTAGGGAGTGAAACATTGCAAGAGGAAGAGGGGTGATGAAGAAGGGGTCAGAGGTAGGAGAAGGCTTGTGCAGGGAAATAACGTGAAATTTTTATTGCATACGACCATGTGGCATATTTGTTAATCATTTAAAGAAGGAAATTTTGTATAGTCCGAAGGTCGTAAAGGAAATGTACCATGGAGATATCTCGAACACAAGGAATGGTTGATCAATATCGCCAATGGCAATAAATTTTACTTGCATTGTGAAGCCTTGTGTTTTGTGTAGTTAAAACACGTATCAATATAAGGGAAATTTTCTTACATGTCACATAAGACACTTTATAGACAAGGATATGTAGAGTCCACTTGTCATCCTAGGGTGGTGATTTCATGTAGATTAGTGATTAGGGTTTCTATGTATCTATTAGGGTAGTGATTAAGGTTTTCACATCAATTGTCATAATGACGTTGTCTGTCACAATGAACAACCATCGATAATTGACTCTATCTAGTGGTTGGTCATACATATCTACCGAATGAAATTTTTAGACCGAGAATCTATACAATTTCTTACATTGTTGAATGCAAACTACTCTATGATTTATAAGGAGGTTTTTTTTAAATTACCACTTGATTTGTTATGTTTGACCACAATACGTGGATCATATGATGTTTCAATACATAGAAATGGATTCCTAAGTGGTCAAAGAGTGTATTTACCTCTATATAATTGGTGCATAAAAGGATCGATCCCACATTGACTCCCATATTGATTGTGGTCTTGATCAACACCACTAAATAAACAACCTAACTGGACCTTGTGCAAGAAATTACAAAACATTTAAGAAGATTTGTTCTTTTAATAAGCGGATGTAAAGATAATATGATCACCTACCAAGAATGTCACTCATGAGTTCTGTTAAGAGAATTTGGTCGTGGGATTGTTTCTTGCAATTATACATCACTTATGACATAACGAAGTATGTGTAAAATGTGAATGTCATCCTAAAGGTGAGGGAAAACATTATCGCCTATCCCGGATTTTGACGTTCAATGTTACATGTCATGATAAAATTATTTGACTCTCTTGAAAATTATATGGATGTCATTTGGCATTCAAAATTTAATATGTATGTCAAATTTTTGTTATAACAATTATTATAAAACACATAGATAAAGTTAAATTTTATATGCATGTTGTTCTTTATAATATTCTCCTATAGTTTTATAATATTATCTCATAGTTTTATAATATTCTCCTATAGTTATGTGACTTTTATTCAATTGGATAATATATTGGACTAATCAATTTCATAGTCTTTCACATATTTGTTTTTTCGTATAAAAATTAATGTGAAATTAAAGTTTATGAGAATTTTAAAACAAATTGCAAATTACAATTTAGAAAACAAAAATATTGAATAAAATGATAGAAATGACTCACTTAGAATCATTGGTGCAAACTTACAATTATGTAGAAAATAAGTTCCAACTTCCAACTTCAACTTCTAGGCTTGCAAATTCAATCTTCAAATTTCACCTTTCTTGCAAAATCTCAAATCCAATGCATCTAATCCACTAGCCAATCTTTATTTATAATAAATCAAACAAAACTAATTAAAAATCAGAATTAATAGATGTGAGATATGAAGATATTAATAAATTAGTAATAAAATATTCAGATAATGTTATTATTTTTATTTTATTTACTTCCCAAAATTTCCATTTTCATATATATATATATATATATATATATAAACTTTAACCGTTATATACATATATATTTAGGCATTTAAGGCTGACAACACATTAAATAAGAATAATCCATCAGTTAGAAATTCAAATAGTCTACGTCCTGCTTTGATGAGATATTCATTCTTTAATTTTTAGAATTTCAGTAATTTTTGAAGTCCGGTAGGGAAAACACATAACCTGATGTCTCCCAAACATTCAAGATTAACAATATAGCTGCCCTCGATACTCCATTACAGTGCTTTGTTTTGCAGCTCAACCATGCCATTGTTGCTCTATTGTATTTGGCCCAAGTATCTTGTCATCTTCTGTCTTTGGACATATACCATTTCTTCAAGTTAAAAATACTTCTCTTCAGATATGAAGATTAAATACACAATTGATTTTTATACATCGAGAACCGATTAATTGAGTTTTATGCTCTTACAACTCCCTTTCTGGTAAGATCATTTGTTGGCCCGCCCGAACGGATTTTTCTGTGGAACTATCATACCTCTTCAGGTCTCTCATTTTATGACATCCACATGCATCACCTTAAAGAAATATTAGATGATACAATGGCATTGTTTCTCCTTTACCTCACTGCAATATATGCAAACGGTTCATTGTAGCCAGGGGCTGTAAGCTTAGAAAGAATGTTGACTTGCAAAGAGAATAACGATGGCTGAAAATCCCTTCCACACCAGTATTTTCCCAACCTCCAATCTAGCCATCTCCATAACTTGAGAGATGGTTAAACAAGCATCAACTGCAAGGAATGAGATAAGAGTGCATTTTAACATTAACTGTGGGCTTGCCAAAATGTATATTACAAAATCTGCACCATGACAACAATGTCTCATCCTTCCACATGTTTTTTAATATACCCACACTAGGCATGGCTACATGGGGACAATTTTCTCTAGACACAAAATTAGGTAAATTATTGTGAATTTTTCACATAATAACTTTTATATGATCTATCAAACATACAAAAACAAATGACACCTGTTTTGCATTTCCATTGTTGTGTTCGAAGGGAAAATATACCAACATAAAAAAATTAAGGTATTTTTTTGGCTTAGGAACATTTTAAAGTAAATAATGATCATAATTCTATGTCATTTAACACTTTAACATATTTTGTTGGTTACCGAGGGTCTAATGGTAAGTATCTTCTTCAAATTTTCATTATTTAATTAGAAAACATTTAAACCAACTGGATATATATAGTCACTTTAATATTTTTAATAAATTTCTGTTTTTCATTATTTTTCTTAATGTGGTGTTCTAAAAAAATTATTATTTAGCTTGTGTGAATCCTATATTCACACTTATAAATTATTTATATAGATAGATAGAGTTAGTTCAAATGTTGATTTAAATGTTTTATATGGATGCGGTATTTTTTTAAAGAGTATTTGATGGTTATTCATCTCCTTTGGAATATTTGGGTGGGATATTGATGATAAAAATTATTGTTGTCAAATCACCGCACCCTCCGAATGGCGAGAATATGAACAGATGTTTGGTGTAATTGAGACACATTGGATCAGCTCTTAAGTTGTGGGACTTGGGTTTGAGGTGAACCTTCCAGAGAAGTTCATCTTCCTCTTCCTAAACTAAGTGTTGCACTACTCTTAGTGAAAATAAATGGTTATCTAGACCTATGCTAACATTTCATGAGTTTTAGGGAAAGGGATTTGTAAAAAATGAAACTATACTAGGGATGGTGATGCACCAAAATAAAGGGGATTGTCAAACTCAGGAAGGGTTAATTTGAAGAGGGTGTATGCACCACAAGTCACCTTCACCTGTTGAAACTTAGAGAGGATACAAAATATCACAAACTAGGAAGCATATGTTCCCTTTGTTAAACTTGGATTATGCATAACAGATAGATCAAATTCAATTAAAAACACAACCAACCACCATGATAATATAAAATAGGCACATGTCAAACATCTATTTCACTTATGACAGTCAATGATAATATAGCTTTTATAATAGAAGGAAAATAACCCTTTCCACAACTGATACTCAAACAATTATATCATTTTCAATAGAATGAAATGAGATATTCTAAAATAAAGGTGAGTCAACCACTTATACTAAGGAATTATGCACTCACAAAGCATACATTTATCAACCATTAACACAATAAATCAGATTCTTCATGGAAAAATATCACACTGAATGTAATTGAAAGGTTCCTGAATAGTTAAAGCACTCTTCCAAGCTTGAAGAGCAACTTCTCCCAAAAAAAATGATCTATCCAAGACTTAATGTACTTATCTATTTATAAGTTCCTTAGGCTGAGCCATTACAGTTGGGCCTTAACCAACAAATTACTAAAAATAGAAATGTCATTAAGTTCTAGGGAACATGCTCCCATAAAAATAGAAAAGTTTGTTGTAAGAGTTTGACTCAGTCAACCCTGATCCAAAGCTTGGATCAGTCCTTTCATGGCCGCTTAGCTTTGGTTGGGCTCTGCAACATCTTCTACAGCTCCACTTTTCTCTTGTTCCTTCTCCCATGCAATCATCCGATGTTTATATTCAATGAAACACTTAATAATTCCTTGAATTTCTCCATCCTTTGGTCCACATGAAAAATGATTAACTCTACTTTATCTCTTGGAAATCTTCTGAGTTTACTTACTACCTTTCTTAGTCGACCAGTGAAGTTTTGGCATGAAACCAACCTGTCAATGGAGTCACTGCAAAAGGTTCTAGTTACTTCATCATCCCTTTTGACCAAGTCCTTGAAATTCAACTTGATCTGATCTTCAGGAAGAGCATCGATGTTTTCATTGAAGAACTTACAATTGATATTATCAAACTCCTCTAAAATGTCATTTAGAGCATCCATTATCTCTACACACTTGTCATCCAATTTCTTAATTAGATCCTACAAAACTTGGGACCGAAACTCCATAGCTTTTTGATACTCGAACAACTTAGAGGCATCATCTATTACATCTTCCTAGAGAAGAAAATCTAGATATTCTTCTCTAATTTCACTCCATGTAGTCAAATTCAAGTTCAAATTATTATTATCTTTGGAGAAGGTTTCATCCATTTTTGAATAGAGGTTCTTTCAGCTTGTAAATCATTATATATGTCAATTGCTTCCTTTATCAAAGGATTGGATTCTTGCAGTATACGCTCCATCCATCCATTTATCAATCTTCCCTTTTGACCTATCTTCTCAATCTCGTGATAAGAAATATCATTGAGGGTAGAAGAAACTGTTAGAGCCGTGGTAGTTGAAATCTCGGTAGATGGAGAAGGTTGTGTCACTTTTCTCAACAATGCAGTGAGATGTTCAACCTTTTCTTTGAGCTCATCCTTGGAAGCCTTGTCTTTGTCATATTTTTCTAATAGATTCCCAAGAGCAGTATGCACATCCTATTTTTCCCCTTCATGTGTTTCTTTTCCTAGTGAAAATCTATAAATTTGATAATCCGTTGATGTAATAGTTTTCTTGGTTTTCCCTTCAATGGGAGTAGCAACTTCTACGACCCTTTCTCCAAATTGATTTACTAACAGGATGGAAACAATCTTTGGCCTCTTCGCCTACCTTTTTGGTGTGGGTTTCAACATGCTCAGTCTCTAACATCTATCGAGGTAATTTCTTTTTCTATTACATAGTCTGGTGAAACAACCATTCGGTATAGCGGATCGATGGAAATGACACAACCGATTCGGTACCTGAAACACTAGTCAAAACAAGAGCACTAGTAACATTAGTTGGAATTTGAATGAAGGTGGAAATAATGGATGGGGTGGATGTGAGGATGGCCATAGGAGGAGATACAATGGGATTAGAAGATGAGATGGAAGGAAATGGAAGTGTTAGAGGAAGTGAAGTAGAGATGGGTGACCCAATCATTTCCCTACTGAGAGAACTAGAAGAGATGAGAATACTTGGGCCATAAAAGGAGATGGGAAAGAGGAAATGATTGTAGAAGTGGAAGGAAATGATGTAGGAAGTGACAATGGAAGAGAAATGGGGAATGACAGGTCTTGCGAGACACTTGGAGAATCAGTGACTTCAACTATTTCTGACATTGGTATTTCGGAGACATGGCTTTGGAAGTAGGAGCCTTGGAGAGAGATGAGCTACCAACAATGAATGAAATATTTTTAGGGAGCTGTATGGGCCCTTTGGATGGACCTTTTTCCCTTTGTAGGTGTTGGTAGACTCATGGTTGATGGGGTTTATGTATTTGTAGGTTGATCTAACCCTTTGGGTGAGATTCCCAAGGTAACCAACCAACTATAGGTTCTCTGCAGAATGGGCCCCACCCTTTCCTTGGTATTGCAACATTATTCTACATACCAATCAATCCATGGAAATGGTTGATTGGAAACATTATTATTTTTATATGCTGCATCCAAAACTTCATCATCATCTTGCATTTCCTTTGGAATCTCGGCTATACCAAACTACCGAATTTCATCCAGAGTTATCCTCTCATAATCTCTTTGTTGGATGATGAATTCATCCCAACAATGAATCCAAATGTCTTCCAACTGGGGCACATGGGAACTAGACAAACATGTTTCACTAAATTTACCCCAGTAGTCGAAACTAGTTTGAGGATGGAAGGTCCACAAAGTTACTTCTGACATTTCTGCATCTACATTCTTTGCCTTATAAATATTTGGACAAGTGTATCTACCAATTGAAATAGGGAATTGAACTCCCACCTTGTGTTGTTTATTCTAAATCTTATGATAGTCCAGCAATTTCCAAACCAATTCTAGCAAGACCCACTTGTTAGTGGGACATCTTGGTAGCTTACTGGGAGCACCTACAAAACCGAAATCTGAATGTATGTAAATGTGGGGAATTGTAGGTAAATAGCTCCCCATTCGCACACTTCTTTGAAGGATTCATAAGAAATTATTCGATTGTATAAATATTTATCAAAATGATAAAGAATGACCACAAAGAAGGCATCATTAATCTGCGGAAGTGCTCGATGCCCATCCAAATCTAGTGTACAGTGAGGATAAAAATCATAAATTTGTGAAGCACTTTGAATACCTTTAGTGTTTAATCCAGTGAAATCTCCCATAGCAGCCACAACATAGACCAAGAAATAAGTCATGTAGAAACTCTTGGAGGACAATACCTTGCTTAACTGAAAACAAATGGAGCTACTAATATGCTCCCCCTATCTGATAAATTCATTGTTCTTCTTGATGGTGGCAATATATAGGAACATCCATTCCTAAAATTCTTTTCAGAGGGAAGGCCTAAAACTCTACTTAGTAACACAATAATGTCATTGAATTCCTAGATGAAGTCTGATCGATACGGTTTTAGGAAATTTGGAAACACTTTTGGCCAAATAGCTTTTCAACATGACTTTTGTGCATTTTGTGCATAGCTCGGATTCTGGTGAAATTGTCACATAGTCTTCAACATCCAGGAGTTTGAATAAATCCTCAAATAAATCTGGGTCCAAGTAGATTAAAGTCTTACCATCAACATCCTTAACTATCCTAGATTCTTCATCGAAGTGAGTGCTGCAACTAAGATGAACTTAGGGAAATGCATGAATATGGGAAAGCTAGCCGCTAGAGAAATTCCACTATCATATATGGCTTACATCCAAGATTTCTTGTTTGGGGCTTTCACCCTTGCCCAAAAGTCTAGAAAATCAATTTTCCCAAGATCAATGTCTCCTATATTTCCCAAATCGAGGACGAGACAAGAATGAGGAGAAACTCTAAGGAATGTATACTTCATTTTTTCCTTGCCTTTGGCTATAGAAGTTGACATCAAATTTTATTTTGGAATCCAAAGACCTTCAAAAAAATCTAAAAGTTGAAAAAAAAATCACCTCCCTTCAAATAGAAAAGTTTTGAAAATCTTTAAAACCCAAATTTGAAATGAAAAGTATCCAAAATGAAAAGTTCCAAAACTCTAAAATGGGAAGGAAAAATTCAAAAAAATGAGGACCTCCGAATAGTCAAATCTCCAAACTCGAAAGACCAAAACTTGAAATTCTAAAATAGAGACTTGAAAATAAGAGTTTTGAAATCCTCAAGCAAAAGTCCCAAATTGAAAATTTGAGAACTTTGAAAATGAGGTCTTCACCAAAATCAAGGTAAGTACGTGAAATACTCAAGAGGATATCAAAACTTTTGATGGAATCTGAGCTGGATGCCTGTAAAAGAAATGGATTTTGCAACCATTAAGGTAGGAAACACCCTTAAAGAAAAACATGGTGGGAAATGGGGTTTTCATTTCCAAGACAGACAAAGGAAGAACAAAAAGAAAATGAACAAGGAGAAAACAAACCACAAAGATCTTAAACCCAAAAGAAATAACCTAAATAAAATACCTTAAAAATGATGTCAAAAAAGTACAAGATGCAATAAAAACCAAATCGTCATAGAAAAATGTTAGGTCAAAATGATAGGTAAAATCATGATTTTAAATAGAAAAACCGACATTAATGCCCAGATTGACATGTATAGAAGTAGGTAAGAATTAAATGTGCAAAGAACTCTAAAATTTGAAACTCGAAACTGAAATTCCAAGATTTCAGACTTTCAAAGTTTGAATTTGAAGATTAGGAGGTGAAAATTATGAAATGGAAATGGAAGAAATGAAAATTAGAAAGTTTTAAAGCACAATACCAAAGAATGCTTCAAGAGTTCCAAACCCCAAAAGTTTGAAATTTTAGACTTTTGGAGTTTCGGACTTCGGAACTCCTAGTTATAAAGTTATAAATCACCAAAGGAAATCTTCAAATTCCGAAAGTCTAAAATTTCAAACTTTTGGGTTATTGGAGTTCGAGATTCGAAATCAAAATTTTAGTTTTTGCCACTAAATTTTAGAAAGGGAAAATCCCAAAATCCGAAGTCTGAAATTTTGAATTTTCAGAGTTTAGAGAATTTCCAAGTTGTTAAATACTTTTACATGAAGGATTTCAAAATTTTGGTTTTGATCAATTTTAACATTTGTTTCTCAAGGTAGATTTTAAAAAGTTAACAAAATGATCTCGTGAAAGAAAAGGTGTTTAGAAATATTTTGTTTTCACAATTGCTAATGTCGGCATGGTATGGTAAGAAGGGATTTCTAATTCTTAGAGTTATGTAAGGATATTTATTAGTTGTGAAATCCTATAATTTTAGGATAATTATATATATATATATATTTAAAATGTCTTTTATCAAATTGTAGTACACACCTCTTCCTACAATAGCTCTTTTTGTTGACTCAAGATACTTCTATTTGATAATGGACATGGATTTTAGCATCATTTGGATACTATATGTTCTTATTATGGTTATTTTGATGACACTTGTGGTGATTTGGGCTCATAACACCAAGCTAGTATTATGGATCATTACCTTAGCTCTTGCATAGTATGGTTTGGATATTAGAATGTTATGGTACAGTTGGTTTCATTTCACATGTGATGGATTTACTTATGGTTTTGTCGTATACTTGGTTATCATTTGAATTGTAATGGCTAATTGGATGTTGTCATGTATTACTTAAATGGATAATATAATTTGAGTTAGTATGGATGTATATGATTAACATTTAGCTATCTCATATTGACGGTTATTGTGGTATAGTTAGTGAGATGTATCCATGATTTATTTATTGATATTGTTTAATTGATATATTTTAATAGGAATGTATGTTTAATGTTTTCATTGAGTGTGCATATTACGAACACGGGAGAACATGGGTTTCATAGCTAAACCCCGGAGTTTTCACAATCGGTGACTCGATTGAGTCTTAGCCATGCTTGGATTATGTGAAGCCTTATATGTTTGTGGCATCTCGTGTTAGGGCACCACAAGTGATCCCTAATTGCAATTTTGTTATTTGTAATTTATTTTAGTCTTGTTTGAGCTAGTTTAGGGACCTAGTGGTCCCTACATGTGTTAATTGTGTTTTAGGTTAATTAAGTATGTTGTTGAGGTATGGGACCACCTAAGTGTCATTTGGGTGGGCCCCACCACCTCAACCCTTGTGCCATTTATCCCAATCTCGAATTTGGGCTAAATGTGACAATTTTGGGGACCTGTTATCATT